>JAMZAV010012392.1:0-19000 GCA_024449915.1 Sweltsa coloradensis | reverse complement strand
ACGGGGGCCCCCGTGCCAGTGTTAATTCTGGGTTACTATTTTTATTTTTATATTATTTTTTATTTCCACAAAGCTTAGTAGGAAGGTTGGCAGAAAAGGGCAGTATGCCCCAAGCACAAGGTGTCTGCCAGCCTCTACACAACAAATTGTGATAATAAACAAGCTTATAAAACATAGAATATAGAAACATAAACAACACATAAACAAAAACATAAAGAAACATAGAAGAGACAAATAACAAAACAATAACAATTCAATGAATTCATAATATCCAAAAAGCAATCCTAATGTAGAAGACTTAATAGCTCTCTTGAAAGGCGACATGCCAAGTCCTTGTATTCTTCAGATAGGGAGTAGTTCCAAATTCTGGCAGTTCGGCAGTAGAACCCACTTAGTACGCGCTGGTTCAGGAAATGGTGGCGTGATGGACTGGGCCTGGTGACGTCTTGAATCCCGAAGGTTCCTGGACACCCGATGGGTCCACAGAGCCTGTCAACAACGTTTTGAAAAACAAAACGTCCACTCGCATCAAGAGTTGTTCAATTGTGGTAAGGTGAGATTTACCACGGCTCGTAGAAGCACTAGGCTCTTTGTCTTTGTCTTTGTCTTTGTCCCATCTAGACAATACATGACACAGGGAGAAGAACATACCACCATGACGCCATTTCCCAAGAAGACCACACATTATTTTTCACCACCAGGGCGCATCACTGTATAGTTGACAAATCGATAATCGTACGTACGTAAGTACTACGTAAGGTGGTGGTTAATTAGATTTGATTTCGATTTCGATATCGTCCAGTTGTACACAATCAATCTTATACTCAAACTTTCTTCTACCTATATCAAAATATATATATAAAAGGACTCAGCAATTGAAGTTTGTTTATAATTGTTCATGCCAGGTAATGCTTATTTTATTATTTTATCTTATCTGTGGTTGTTTGTGGATGTGGTTACTGAATCTCAGGTCAAAGGCTTCGATGTGATCGATCTATCCATATGCATGGGGAATCAAACTTTTTGAGAAAATCGATAAGGGTTGTCCAAGCATCAATTTTGCTGACTGTCTAGGTCGTCGTCGGGGAACTTTCCCCTTCCCTTTGTTGTGATACGGCCCTCTGCACGGCTCCGTACACACTTCCTAAGAACTACAATGATCTTCTACACGGCGCGTGGGTTGGGCCAAGATCTTGGGGGGAACCATGAATCGCTAGTTTGTCAGTATTACCATTTAACACACAGAACGCAATCTTTCTCTCTCGCACACAAAAGCAGAATTAATTTGCAGAATATTTACAGCTTACAATGTTAAATAAAAAGACAGACATACGGTATTTACAGTAGATTAATGTACATACATAACTGATATGAGTGAATTGCGACAGAAGCTTTATGTTTGATAAATTTTGCTGTTTTATAGTTTTTAGTTGCTTTTCTTAATGTTTTGTTATAAATGACACTTACTATTCTAATAAACACTTACTATTCTAATGTTACACTTACTATTCTAATAAAAACGTTTGATTAATCTTAACATGTAGGCCTATCAGTTATGGGGGAAGCACACCTATTTCAATTGTTATGGTATTACCTACTCTCGGCAACAATATACCTCTACTTATTAGGTTACAGTTAATTCATTTGCTCTATTTTTCATTGACTCATGTTTTCTTAAAGTACAATAATTTCTCTAATCTTAAGTACAGTATTTCGACTATCCTGTATTGCACTCCCTAGTGCTTAGTGCGCTGTGACAGGGCTATTTATATACTAAGGAGTTACTGCCTGGTTAGAAATACTTCTCGCTGTAACATACACCGTCCCGAAAGGTGGATATTTCTTACAATATTGTTATGGGGCTAGAGCTAAAAAGTGAAGGACAAGATAAAAGTACGGACAACCTTTTTCGTCTAGTGACAATACACCAGACAGTGAAGTTCCTATTGCTGCAATGCACGCCTAACTGTTACAATCTTATTGTTTAAATATATGCTGTGAACCGAAATGAATGACAAACAACTATGTGGTATAGTTCTTAAAAGTTCATGAACACTGTGAGAACGTTTTTCAAAAGCTAGTTAGATTCCTAAAAGAAAAGTAAAACACGAGAAATATGCACATCTGAAAGAAAGCCAAGTTATTCTTCAACAGAGGGGTTGCATGAAACAGACAGATGCTTACCTTGTAGGTTGTGGCGTATGCGTGCCTTACTAAAACATCTTTATATATATATATATAACCTCTTTATCAATATGCAGACGACATTCAAGGTATCATAGCTTTAGATAAGAATAATATTGAATTGTGCTGCAATCACTTAAACGAAGATCTTAATTCACTAAATGACTGGTCTAAGACAAACGGCTTAAATTTTAATCCCAAAAAATCCTCAGTTCTGCTCATAGGAACCAAATATAATGTTTATAATCTACACCTAAACTCAAAAATCCCAGTGATCACAATGGGAGATGTACCAATACCTCTAGTTGAATATGGAAAGAATCTAGGCCTTATATTTGACAGTGGCTTGTCCTTTGAAAGGCATGTAATAACTCAATGCGCAAAAGCATACGGTCTTCTAAAATCACTATATTGCTTTAAAACGTTATTAGATGAAAACATGAAGTTGAAACTAGTGAATGCGTTAATATATCCATTATTAGACTATGGCGATATTGTTTATATGGGAATACACGAAAATGTTGCAAATCATATCCAAAAGGTACAAAACGCAACAGTTAGGTTTGCATGTAACATAAGAAAATTCGATCACATAAGCCACGTTTATAGAAAACATAAACTCCTAAAAATGAAACAGCGACGAATGCTACATTACCTTTGCAATGTAGCTAGAATCATTAGAAACAAACGGCCGGTGGACCTACACGAAAAACTAAAACTTATTAACCTACACCATAGCTACAATACCAGACATAGAGATCTTGAAATCCCACTTCATCGATCATCAATCGCTAGTACATCTTTCTCAGTTCTTGCCCCAAAGTTGTGGAACAAATTGCCTCAAGAGGTAAAAAAGTATGTAATCACCCCATTTCTTTTCAAAAAATATTGCCGACAGCACATCTTTGATAATATGCATTAATAACATGTACATTGATTCTAAATTAATTTTGTCAATCATAAATGTGTGTGTATTATTTTAGTTTGTCTGTATAGTGTATAAGCTCTAAATCCTGTTTAGTTTATATTTTACCATTTGACTTCTTTTACATCTCTGCTTATTATGGTAGTGTTTCTTTTATGTTTCTTATCGTACTCTTATTTAAAGAGTGTATTGTAATCCAATATAATAATTATTATTATTATTGTTTTTATTATAAAATCGTATATTACTAGAACTTTTGTCACAACAGTGCCATCATGCTTGAAGGTAACTGTCATTATAATTTTTAATTTTTAGCTATATTTTCTTAAACTTAATTTCTATATTGTGTTTGGTAGGACTAATATTAAGTATGTAGTTATACGTATTAATTTAATACAAAGTGAATTTGGATAGTAATGTGCGGACTATTCTCAAGAGAACATGCCATACAACGAACAATTTATCTGCGTTACCGCACTACTAGTTTATCTCTAAGATTAATTTTGATAATATCCTACATTAAATTAAGTTAAATTACATATTTTGTTTATTTTAATAAGATTCTGAGTTGCTCACACTGGTAAGGTGGAAGAGCGAACACTGTTCGAACCTCGCCATTTTGTAAATGTAATGTATTATTATTATTTACAAATAAAGTTCACTTATTATTATTATTATTATTATTATTATTATTATTATTATTATTATGATTGGTGAAATTGTCCAAGTCTAAACTGGCTGCACTGATTTTACTTCACAGTTAAAAGTTGCAAGTCCTAAATGAAAACTTTTCCTAGCCATAGACTGTCATAAAAAGCTGGTACCAGTCTAGGCGACTCTGAGTTTAGTTGTTTGTAGCTTGTTAACTTCCTGGAGACAGAGAGAGAGTTCTGGCGTGTGACGAGTTTTTATGACCTCGCGATTCGGGATAATGGCCTTTCGAGTGATCCTATTCGATGCTTATGGTACTCGCAGTGCGCCCAATTACATTTTAGCATGCTGGAAGTGGAGGGAATTGTCAGTCACCTCGCGGGGTTCTGGATCTTAGTCAAACTGGGATGTGCAACGGTGGAAGGGGATGACAAGGAGGTAAGGGGTTAGTTCTCCCTCCGAGTGCGCATGTTTCACCTTCCCCTTGACCTTCCAATTCGATCGCAGGGTACAGGTGTGTTCATATTAAATGACTGCAGGTAATAGATACTACTCTGCCAAGGAGGCGGGTCGTACCTAAGTGCGCGTGCTTGACCTTCCCTTGACCTTTCAATTCGATCGCAGGGTACAGGTGTGTTCATACTGAATGATACATAGGGACTGCTATGTTTGGCGACGCCCCTTGACCCGTATGCGCTGACCACGTGCGTAAGATCTTTTGGCGCTCTCATACAAATCTGACGGTAGGGGGGGAAGACAAAATCGATGCCGGTTCTATCTAAGTGGACGCCCGTGACTGGATATGAACCCAGGTTAGTCTTAGCAAAGTACCTGCTCTGGGATCCGAAGTTACATTAACGTGTTCACAAAAAGTGCCCACGTCTGGTCTCGAGTTTTATATTAATTATTTTGGTTAAGAGGTTTATCTTTTTAAGCCCGACACGCACCCACGGTATGTAAGCCTGCGGCTAACAGTTTGTTTATTGATCGCTAGCGGCGGGTTACTGGTTTAATTTCGAGGCTTGACCTTTCATGCGGCTGTCTGTTTCACAACAATACTCCACCCTCACAAAAAAGTTGGTCATAATCTGGCCAACCTTTTACTTATGGAATCCCTTATTGGTATATTTATATAATTCTAGATATCACTTCAGTAATATTGCTTCTCAACCATTTTAGCATACAAATTTAAGTCATCTTTTGAATTATTGTTGAAAATACATCTGCTCTTTGGGTTAGCAAGTGCTTGCATTTTATACTTAGCTTAATTAACCGTAAGCATAGGCGAAGCAAAGGAGAACGAATTTCTTCTATCTACAGCATGATGCGTCCCAGGGCATTCCCCGAGTTACTATGTTACCACAGGTAGTCCAAATATTTTTACCTCGAGGGCCTGCGCATGGGAAACATAATGCTCGGACAGTTTAGCTAATATCCTAAAGAGAGTGGTATATCTTATGTATTTAACAATTAATAAAATCTTTCTGAAACATCTGTCTTCAGAGGATCTCTGCCCCTTTTGCACTCCACACTTCGATGGGAACACAACACTCTTAGAAACCACACGGAGTTCACTGTCGATTGTTTACCAATAGCCCCGCCCCCCATTCTTCAATTGTTGAATTGTTAATTTGTATATGCACGGACGTTGTGTTGCGCCGAGTCTACGTGGACCTGGCCTCGTTCCGTGGTCACTGCGTCGTGAGTCGCGCTTAGTTGGTTGTAGTTTTGCTACAAAGCGAATGTTCCTTGGACCGATGGGTGTGTTTCCTGGGAAGGGGTAAATTTTATTTCGGTTAGGTTCTTAGTCTTGTTGCGGGTAGGATCCTATGTTATATATTGGTTTCTTCTTCATAGGCAGGATTGGGTGAGGGTCGTTAGGACTTAGATGAATAAGGATGGAGCACCCCTTCCTGATTGTTGAGGAAGTGGTGGTATGGGACGGTCCTGGTGATGGCAATGTTTGTTAGTATGTTCGTTGAGGCGTCGACTCTGAACTAGTGTTCTCCTCCCCTTGTAGTTGGGGAAGTTTTTGCTGACTTTGGTTGCGTCAGCGAGACCTTGCATCTGGATTGATGCAGCGGCTGCGTGTGATCTTTGGGCGTAATCTAGGCTGGGGCTGGGTGCCGACAGTGCCGGGTACCGTGGTTCCTCGAGTGCAGTGACCTTCATCGAGTGCGATAGCTCAGGACCAGATTCCTCCTAAAAGTAGAAAATTATGAGCAGTACTTTGATTTTCTTTATACGACTCTTCCTCCCTTGGGGCTTTTTCAACCTTGTAAGATGTCGGGAGTTGCTTTTTGGCACAATTTATACCTCCATTTGTTGATAATATTTGTTTTGACATTGCTAACTATTGTTTCATTTCTTGGTACCTTAATTTAAAAAAGGGCCTTCAAATTCCAACTCGACACCTTCTCGCGGTTTGGCCCGTGAATAGGGGAGTTTCACTCCCTTAAACTAATGGCGAGCTCTGGGTCGTCGTCGGGGAACCCCTTCCCTTTGACTACCTCCCCAACAGCGACGACAAAGACAACACGGACGGAGACGACCACGACGTGGGGAACCCTGCCCTCCCCATATGCTTGTGGCTGGTTCTGACCAGCACAGGCCTGTCCACCCCTTGTCCCCCCGCGTCATCCCTTACGTCCCTCCCTTCGTCTCGATTAGCCAAGTTGCATAAATATGAGACGTTAAGCAATATCCAATCCAATCCCTAATTTAAAACAGGGGTTGTTTTATCTTTTCCAAAGAAAAATTATGAAAGTTTTATTTTTATGAAATTGTTTTCCTTTCCTGTCACTTCTAAAAGTGACGTTATCATTAATCATCTAAGTTAGGACTGGAATTTTTTTTTCTATTGTAAGGTGAGTCTGTATTCATTTGTCAAACTGTCTTCTTCGATGTAGATCGTGTGCTTGTCTTTTTCTACATTTTTCTCTTTTCCGATATATTACTCGTCTAGTGGTTTTAATGTAAACATTTTTTTCCTATTTCACAAGATGAGTGTACAATGTTTTGCCCTTTTGTCTGTTACGGCAAAAATTGGACCTACCTATCCATGTTTGTTTTTATTTTCTATGAGGATGAATTTTATGGCCGTGAAATCTGTAAGTTTTTTGGTCCCTACACTACGTAGTGTCATTGTTTTTACATTTATCATATTACTACCCTTAAGATGTGATAAGATTTCATTAAGTGCATAGACGTTAGGTAAACTATTTGATTGTTGTTATCTTTTCTTTTGACTAAGAGGGATGAAATTTCCTTCAATTAATATATACTCACTGCACTACACTGAGGTTTTACCGATTGATTGTGAATTATTATTTTAACATTTAGAGTTTCAAATGACACTACTATAAGCAACTGACCTTGGTCATTTCTTAGCGTATCTATTATTATTTCAAAATTGTGGTCTATCCAACCGCTTCCATAAGGCTTGTGGCCAGTCAACCGCGGTGTGACCGGCTGTTTCAATCGACCACCAGCGATAGTCGCTTGAGGCAGCTAATCACACATCTGGTCGGCTACTGTTTGTATCTCCCCTACCCCTCTAGGAGGGGAGCTTTATGTTTTGGTTCGGTAACGATTATTCATTCAATTTATACGATTTTTCTTATATTTATTCCCCGATTATTAATTTAATTATTATGTCATGTTAGCGTTCTTTGATTTTTCTTGTACTTATTTCGCGGAGTGAACATGGAAGCCGTTGGGTCTACTTATCTACAAGCTGTTTTTCCGAGGTTATAATATAATGGTCTATTGACCTGATTCTGAAGCATTTTAATTCCTTCTAATTGCAAACTTGCGTACATACATCGAGCCTAAGTTACTTGTACAATTCTATATCTACGAGACTATATCTAATTAGAGGGGGGTGGGTGGGGGGGGGGGTGTTGTTGACCAACATCACTCCCTGCACTAGAGGCCTGAGAATAAAAACCTCTTTAAATAGTCAGACTCCACGCAACTACAGAAGGTGGGCTTGTTGCCATCCCTTACATGTGAATACCAGCATACTGCATTGCTTCGGTGCTAGCATTTGTGAGGTCTGAAGGTTCCTCTTGTAATCTATGCAGTTTTTCTTTTATTCATTTTTTTCAATACCAGTAGGGGCTACTGCTTGGCGTAACCATATACTATATTGTGCTTCCAGAGATAAGTAGGGATGGTTTTAGGAATTTTCAAGAAAATTCACCCTGCTCCCTTCTTATTCTGTCTTTATTGTTAGATATTGGCGACTTTTCGATTGCAGGTTGATACACAGATTACTCAGGAGCAGTAAAATATAAAATTTTGCGATGAATATTGTTGTGTGAAATATTATTGTAATGTAAATTGGCTATTGTTCATAAAATAAACTGAAGTTGGAGTGCAAATGTCTTTTTTTCTTACGTTCATAATTACCAAGCAATGTTTTAAAATGTATGGACATGTTTTGATGGGAAGGTGGTTTTTATATTCTTACACACCTTATTTATTTATTTCGTTTTGTTAAATATTTGTCAGGGTTATCCTTAAATTAAAGATAACATTTCATTAGCATTTGGAGTCATTACTTTTAATCACGAGGTTTATTATCGCATCTTATTAGGCGCGGCCGGCCGCGAATTGGCATATGTTAGGGGGATTGTTCGTTTTGATATCGTGAATTCGGACTATTAATTGCAAATTTAGTTATCCTTCGGCTGGCGTGGCTCATAACTTTTTCGTCTACTTGCATCTGCCAGTAGCTTGACTTTTACGAGTATTTTTTATGAAATGGCCGCCAGGGGTGGGTATAACTGTCAGGGTGCTTGGTTCTATTGCGGAAAACCTTTTTTCTGTTTGGAGGCCCTCTAGTTCCATCTGCAACCGCCATTTTGAGTTTTTTCCGAGCGCGGGTACGTACGCCTAAATAATACTCACAGTCCTACCAAGTCTGTTCTGGCATTTGGATCGTCTAGATTTGTGGTTCCGTATATTTGATAGCTTTTTAGTGTTTGCGTTTTTTTTTTTGCGTAAAGTCCTCTGCTCAGTTTATTCTCACTTAATATCTTGATTCACTATTCCAATTTCTTAAATTAAATTCTGTTATTCGTTTTCCTATAAATAATTACTAATCAATCACTCACAAAGTCATGGACTGTTCTCTCTCTCTTTTTTTTGTGTGTCTTGTCAAAAGTTTTACTCTCGTCAGTCCGGTCCTTGTTAGTTTTTCCCGCATTCTTAATTTTTGTTTAGCTCGTTTGGATTTTTTTTTTCAAGTCACCCACAACTCCTCTCGTTCTTTTTTCTAAATTTCCCTTTTTTTTAAAATTTATTTTTTTGTTTTCCTTAAACTCCCCGCCTACTATGAGTGACATGGGAGTTATGAGGGCCGAGGTAGATCTCTTATGGAGGTTTATTGACGCGATCGACTATCGCTCTCCTGAGAGTGATCGCTTTGTCCGCAATATGGGGGTGTCTGGCGCCTTGGCGGCGTCCGATATCTTTTTACAACTGTATCGCGGGGACGGTGCTTTCTCCGGCTGGTCGGAGCACGGGTGGAGGGAACGCACCGTGCGTTTGACCGAGTGCCGGGCGGAGTTATTGGAGCTGGAATTATTCGGCTAATTGCGGGAAATAACGTTCCCCAATGAGCTCGATCCCATGTTGCCAGGCCTGGAGATAAGGGCTCGGAATTTTTTTTTTTTGTCTTATGCATGAATTACGTTGAAGACTTTGGGGAGCACCCCTTATGCGAGGAGCTTTTTGGGTCCTGGCGGTGGGCAAGGGCGCCTCAATATACCAATTGGCTGGCCGGAGCCGGCCCGGGCATGCTTTATCCCGCATAATTTATTTGTTATTATAATTTATTTATTTTATAATGTTTTTTTTTCTTCTTAAATTTGTTTTTACCAGCATTTTTATTCGTTGCTCCTCATCGCTTTGTCGTAAGACTGTTCCGATTGCCCTTACAACAACACCGGTCAATGCCTTACATTTTTACTCGAATGTGTTGTTGGTGGGGGCTCCTTGATAATATATTTTATATATTTCATATTCGGACATCATTCGTAATCGCCCGTCTCATCCTGGTTAACGGTGGGGCACGTACTGGATGACCAGGCCTAATTGGGCGTGCGGTCTACTTACGCATTTCAAAACTCCCTAGTCTGTTTTTTTAAAATTATTATTAACATCCCCGATCGAATTTTATTTATTTGTCTAAAATTTTCCTTAGGGTTATCTTTATTTGCTCCGCGCGCGTCTCTCATCTTCAATCTTTCTCTCTTTTTTTTTTGTATATACTTCAATTCTTTGCATACCAAGTGCCACGACAGCAGAAGCAGAAGCAAGATGTTGGTCCAAAGGTAAGTTCTTATTGATTACATCTTTTTTTTGTTTAGGGTTTTTAATTGGATGTTGATTACCTCCATAATCCGGTGATTTAGTTTCCCTGACCCTCCTAGGTATTATATGACCTTTCCTAAATTATCTCTGCTTTGTGGAAACCTGGTTGTGCGTTTATATATTATTTTTGTGGTTTAATTGATCGTACACTTGCTTATTTAATTTCCCAATGGTCGTCGTATATAGGCACGTTCTGAGGGCTAAGCGGTCATTTGGTATAGGTTCAAACTATTTGAAAGTTGAAAACGCTTACGTACCTGCCTTTCCTCTTAGGTAATCTTGAGCTAGGTCCATTACTATTTCGTTGCCGATTGTTACGGCTAAACTAAAATTCCTAGTTGGCGAAATTAATAAGTTTTATTAGTTTTTTATCATTTAGAGCAGACCGCAAATTTGGTAACACCTGTCCTAGTTGTTTGTTGATCTAGTCGTTTCTAGGACTGAAATCTGTTGTGGAATATTTTCCTCAAGATTTCACCCATGTTTTGACTTTTACGACTTAGGTTTATAGACATGAAAAATCGGTGCTGGATGTAGTCATTGTCCTAGGCGGCTCATATATATACGAGGCTAGGTCCTTTACTGGTTTAGTTTTTGCTGTGGCGTCCGAGGCATAACGTGCTCAGTGCAAGCCCGTGCTTATATTTATTTTTATTCCTGCCTTTAATTTCATTTTAGTTTTCGTTTATTATCATCTCTTTGTTTTTGTTCTTTAGTTTGTGTTCATTCTAAATTTTTTGGTTTATTTCATTTATTTATTCATATACTTATTTATAAAATTCTTTAAGTTATGTCCGACGACGCCTACCGCATTTATTTTGGCGAACGGGTCTTCCTATCCAACGGGGCTGGGGCTGACCTGGTTGGTGTAGTACAGGAACGTGCGGACGAGATTGCGGATTCGGAACGCGATTCTCGAGCTCGGGAACGGGTGGTACGCGAGCAGGAGTCGGAGAGGCTGGTGGTATGGCGTGACGCGCTCGACCTGCAACGGGCCGTCGTAGTCCGGCAGGGCGAGGCAGTCTCAGAGCGGTTGGGTATTATGATTAGGGAATCGGAAGGCTTTCTGAATCGGTTGAACCCTCTGATCCGGGAGCTTAGGGCTGGTTCCCAAGCCCCGCTCAAAGTCTCGTCCCGTTGACGCCCCCAGTCTCTCCTCTCCGGGTTGCCGGCAGTGCGCCATGCTCGCGGGTTTGGCGGACGAGCTTGTTAAGGAGGTGAAGGGTCATCTGGCTCAACTCACTTCCTTAATTCGGGGACCCGTGGCCAGACCCCGGGTCTGCCTTTCAGAACCGGGTGGCTGCCCAGGTTCTCCCTCTCTCGTGCATCAACACTCACGCACGAATCGGCCTCCCACTCTTGGGTTGTTCGCACCAGGTCGCTCTTTCCTTCCCGGCTCCATTCCAGCTAATTCCTCTTCCTCTACTACCTCCTTTCCCGCTACCGCCGTGGTAGCGGTAGTATTCCGACCTCTACCAGGTCCTTGATGACTGCGATATGGACGTTTAATAGAGGGTAGTACGGCCGTTCTAGTACATGACGTGGCTCTTTGAACAAGAGATCTTTGTGGGAGTACTGCTTAAGTACAAGACATACAAACAAAAAAAAAACAAAAGCAAAACCAGTGACAATTTTTTCCGGCAGAGTCAAATGGAAACGCTCGCTTCGCTCGCTTAACAATCTTACTACGAGCTGGCCACGAATATCTCTGGCAGCTGCTAGTAAATTTTGGTTGCCATTATCCTGATTTGGTTGTAAATTGCCAACTTCCATTGCAGCCTCAGCGGCGATCTCTTGTTCGTTTAATGGTTCTGGCTCGGGAACCCTAGCATCAATGGCGATATTGTGGAGGACAGCACATGCATTAATAATCAGTCCTGCCTTCTGTGGACTGTAATGCAAAACGTGGTGCTTCAATAAACAACGCCAACGAGCTTTCATCAGCCCAAAACACCGCTCTACGCAGCAACGCGCACGGCAGTGTGTGGTGGTATAGTGCTCTTCTCGTGATCCAGGCTGTGCATGTAGGATGGGCAGCATCATCCAGGGCTCATTTGCATATCCAGAATCTCCTATAAACAATAGAAATAATTATTTGGTGTTTTATTCCTGGAACTGAATGCATGACTTTCTTTGTAACTAAAGTTGTAATGTAGTTAGGTTGTCATTTTATTCCTCTTTAACATAAATATGTGTGTGTGTGACTTGAATAACTTTGTACAACAAAATTGTAGCTAACCAAGCAGCCATTCTCCTCGTTCTTGGTTCATATTGTAATGCGTATAAACTATTTAATCTTTTATTTCAATTATATTTCCAACATTCGAGAAGACACCATTTTACACAATAACAACATTCATTTCTTTTATCAACAACATCTCTAAACACTGCCTACTAGATAACTTGTACATATGAACTGCCTAGTGTATTCCAATCCACACTACATTATCCCCCCCTTAAAAGAAGGGTTTCAATCGGTTGAAATGAACAACTATACGCTGTCGAAGACGTCTTCCATTGGTCCATTTCCATCTGCTTTTATTCGGTAGGTGACGTCGGAAAGACGTTTTTGAATTGCATATGGACCCTCCCAAGGACAATGCAATTTTTGTGTACGTCCAGGCTTCACAACAGTATTTAACAGCCAAACACGATCCCCTTCCTGATATTGATTTCCTGCACATCTTCGGTCGTAATAGGATTTTTGAATCTTCTGTGAAACATTTAATTTTTCCCGTGTTGCTTGGTGAGCTGCTTCAAGATCATTCCTTAGTTTGAACACATAATCACTCTCTCTTGCCACTTGTATTTGAGGTTGGCCAAACACTACATCCAGTGGTAGTTGAACTTCTCTTCCAAACATAAGAAAATGTGGACTGAATTGAGTAGATGCTTGAGGACTTGAACGATATGCCATCATTACATGTGGTAATTTGTCGTCCCAGGTGGTCTGATTTTCATTTACCCATTTGCTAAGCATTTCAAGAAGCGTTCGGTTAAAACGTTCAACCAAGCCATCACCTTGAGGATGGTACGGTGAGGTTCTTGTTTTTGTCATGCCTAACATCCGACACATCTCCTGAAACAGCCGTGATTCAAACTGTCGACCTTGATCGCTGTGGATTTCCATTGGAGCTCCAAATCGACATATGAACTCGGTAACTAGCCTTCCAGCAACAGTTTCAGCTTCTTTATTCGGAACTGCATACGCTTCGACCCATTTTGTGAAATGATCGGCCACTACTATGATGTACTTATTCTTTCTTGTTGACGAAGGCAAGGGTCCCAGTATATCAAGCGATACTCTTTGAAGTGGAAAACCTGATCCATAGCTTACTAGTGGTGCTCTCAACCCTGGTATAGGGGCTCTGCGGCTGCAACAAGCTGTGCACCTCTTACACCATAACTCTATGTCCTTACGCATCCCTGGCCAATAAAACCTTCCTCGAACCTTTTCCAAAGTTTTAGATATCCCTAAGTGACCTCCTGTTGGTGAACTATGGAGTTCGTTTAATACCTCCGAGATCAAACTTCTCGGTAGTAGAAGCTGTAAGCTGTCTGGATGATTATCTTCTTCCCACAACCTATACACAAGTCCATTTCTTTCCAAATGACGACTCCAATGAGCCCATTAACTGAAAACCGTTGTACCAATTGGAGCTACTTTAAAATAAGATGGTTTTGCGCTATTTCTTATCCAATGTACAACGTGAAATAATGCACTGTCCTCAGCTTGCAAAGATTGAAGTTCTTCATTTGACAATTTTGGTACCCATGAAGTATCAATATTCAACACAATCTCTGGACCTGACTTGATTATGGGTTGACGAGACAGTCCATCTGCATTCCCATGGTTCTTTCCAGGGCGATGTTGAATCTCGAAGTCAAACTCTTCGAGTTGTTCCAACCACCTAGCCACTTGTCCTTCTGGGTCTTTAAACGAACGAAGCCACTGAAGTGCGCTATGATCTGTTCTTGCGAGAAATCGCTTACCATAGAGATAGTGTCGAAAGTGTTGCGCTGACTTGAGTAGTGCAAGCATCTCCCTTCTTGTAACACTGTAGTTTCTCTCAGTTTTGGTAAGAGTGCGACTGAAATATGCAACAACACGTTCCAATCCATCTTGTATCTGGCTCAGCACACCACCAATGCCTGTTCCACTTGCATCAGTATCCAGTATGAACTGTAACTCCGGCTGAGGATGTGTTAATACGGAACTTGACACCAGACAATTTTTTAATTGCAGGAAGGCACTATCACACTCTTCGTTCCAAACATATTTAGTACCTTTTTGAGTAAGCCGATAAAGTGGAGAAGCAATGTCAGCAAAGGATTTAACAAATCTTTGATAATATGAAGCAGTCCCTAAAAATGAACGTAGTTCCTCAACTGTAGATGGAATAGACCATTTAGCTATTGCAGATACTTTCTCCAAATCAGTTGAGATGCCTTGGGCCGAAATAACATGACCTAGAAACTGTACCTTTTCTTGAAAAAGTTCGCACTTGGATGGTTTAACTTTCAACCCCACTTCTCTCAAACGCTGAAATACTTCTCGAAGACGAATCATGTGTTCATCAAAGTTTCGGGCAAAAACAATAACATCATCCAGGTATACCATAGTAGTAGACCAGTTCAATCCGGCTAGAACCAAGTCCATTAGACGCTGAAATGTGCTAGGCCCATTGCACAACCCAAATGGTAAAACTTTAAATTCGTACAAACCACCCCATGATGTAGCAAAAGCAGTTTTTTCTCGATCTTCTGGAGCAATTTCATATTGAAAGTAAGCACTCGCCAGGTCTAGCTTAGAAAATAACCGTGCCGAACTAAATGAATCCATCATGTCACCCATACGAGGAAGAGGATATGCATCCTTGGTAGTGACGTCATTGAAGCGGCGATAATCAATGCAAAATCTCATTGATCCATCTTTCTTCTTAACTAGGACGACAGGAGCACTCCAAGGAGACACAGATGGCTGAATCACTCCTTGATTAAGCATATCATCAACAATCTTCTTAGTTTCTTCCCGGTGGTGAAGAGGTATTCTCCGTGGAGGTTGACGCACCGGCATAGCATTCCCAGTAACAATGCGGTGATAAGTAAGCTTAGTCCTACCAAGATCATGAGCTCCGTACGAGCAAACATCTTCAAATTCATCTATTAATCTCGCAATATCGTTGGCTTGTTTAGTTGATAAATGATATAGGTTAAAATTAAACAATTGAGAAGCAGGACACCTGTTTGCAGATGTATCCACTTGGCACACTTCAACTGGCGGCGTCCAAGAGCAAAATTCTCCAACGGTTGTCCCTTTGTATAATGTTATCGGTTTACTGGTTGAATTTAAAACACGTATCAGCATGTGTGGAACATCTCCTTTAACCAGAATTCTAGCCACTAGCACCCCAGTCTTTCCAATAAAAGATTGGGTCGGTTCTAGGAATCATTCTTTTGGAGCTTTTCCTCGAAATTTACCTCTAATTAAATACTCTTGTCCGGTAGGTACAACCACCCTCTCCGCTATGGACACATGACACATTTGATGAGTTGCATTACTGTTAGGCCTACCTATTGTTTTTGGCGTAATTTGACCCTCTAATCGTAACATATGTTGAGATATTAAAACATCACCTTCGTGCTTTTCTAAGAAGTCAGTCCCCAGAATGCACTGCTGTGTAATTCCTTCCATAATAAACATTGGGTGGACCCAAGTCTTCTTCCCAATCTGTAGATTTACATCAACAACTCCTTTTGTAGCCATGAATTCACCACTTGCGTTGACAACATTCAAACTAGAGTCTCGTAACTGGTTTTTATTCCCTTTTGAATCTTTCCACTCTTCGTATCGTAGTAATGAAATAGCAGCACCTGTATTGATTAAAATATCCATGTCAAGATTTTGTACCTTTCCCTTTGTAAACACAGCACCTCCACTTGCCACATTTCCTATAATTGTAGTAGGCCTAGTATGATCCGAATCAAGTATATTTTTCTTGGCTGGCTCCCCACATTGGTCATGTGTGCCAGCCTCCACTAGTTTTCCTGATGTGGCCGACTCCCATGGAAATATCCTGGCTGATACTCAGCCCGAAAATCTGGTTGAAACATAGGGCTTGACTGTGTTGCTTGTCTTGCATTACGGCAATTTACATGTTGATGTCCTGGCTGTCCACAACTCCAGCATTTCATCTGAGATCTAGGCCTATAATGAGGCCTTGACTGAATGTTCTCTTGCTGCCTTGCCGTCACAGGCATATTCATCATGTGCTTCATGGTATCTGTCATTGCTTGCATGGCTATTGTGTTACTTTTAAGCAACTCCTCCAGTGCATGAACACTATTTGACGGTCCAGGACTTACTGTACAAAGGTCTCTCTTTTCACATTGCAAATTTACTTCTTGTTCCAAAGCAACTTTCGTAGCAGCTTCTAATGTTCGTGAACAAGACTGACGTACTAGCTGACACAAATTGTCTTCACCTAAAGCTTCAACAAACTGATCACGGGTAAGCTCATCACGAGTACCATGGTCCATGTAAGGGTAGGCTCAAGCAGCTAATTTCTTCATCTCGCGACATAAAGTGTCTACAGTCTCCAATGGTTGTCGTCGCCTCATGCAAAAAGCAGTTTTATGTAGCTCAATTTTCTCTGGTGGTTCTAGTTTTAAGTGTAACGCCCTGCACAAACTTCCATAATCAATTTTTACTTCTGGAGAAATATCCTCAAACTTGTCGGCGGCTCTTCCATCTAAACTCACTGCCAAGAACTCACATTTTTCAACATCTGACCACTTATTAATAACGGAAATTTTTACAAAATGTTGCAACCACTCGAACCAACTTTCAGACTCACCTGTAAATTCTCGAGGCATTTTAATAGGACGTTTGGTCACTAAAACAACTCCTGGTTCCGCCATTGTTTCTGGTTGTCTTCTTGGCATTACGTTTTACAAAAAGAAATCCATTTGCTTTTAGTCATCCCACCGCTGCCACCATTGTAATGCATATTAACTATTTAATCTTTTATTTCAATTATTTTTCCAACATTCGAGAAGACACCATTTTACACAATAACAACATTCATTTCTTTTATCAACAACATCTCTAAACACTGCCTACTAGATAACTTGTACATATGAACTGCCTAGTGTATTCCAATCCACACTACAATATCATACCGGCGTTGTAGTTCATGTTTGACCTGCGAGTTACGCCAAATAAATGCGTCATTAGTGGATCCCCCATACTGAGCATTTATGTTTAGGATTCTCATATCATAGTCACATATCTAGAAAAAATTAAAACAAGGGTTCACTATCAATTAACCAAAACAACTGACACATTGGCTAAATAACATAAAATAATAATGTGTGCAATAGCAGTTACTCATCTTACTTGCAGCCTGAACATTTTTTGAGTGAAAATGTTTTCGTTTTACAAATGTCTCTTCGTGTTCTTTTGGGCGCACTAAGGCAACATTGGTGCTATCAATGCACCCAACAACACCTGATATTCCTGTTGCAGCATAGAATCTAATAAAATAGAACAGATATTGTTTTTATCTCCAGATGATAAGTATGTGACAGGAGTTGAAAAACTCTGCCTACATGTGCTTAGGATTATGAAATTAAATCAAGTAATTTGTAATTTATTTGCAGCTTTGTTATTACATTGTAATGGCACAATACCATCGTAACATTAGCCTTGTTAAGATATAATATAAAATAACATAACATGTACATTTGGCATATGCGGCTCTTGTCTTTTGAGTCATGAGCACGAATACTGCCTCAGAACTTCAATTACGTCAAAATAACAATGCTGCGGAATATTGCCCCGCAGGAACTGTTGAATTTCTCGCCTTTCGTCATGTAAGTAAGTCCATGGATTTGCTTGATTCGGCGCCGACACCTCGATGTCGACACACGAATCGAACACCATCGTAGCGACTTTAAGCGTTGCCAAGTCTTTTAGGCTTCGAGGCTGTCGGAGGGGCGGCATCTTAAATCTAAAACAACCCACAATGTTTGCACATGTTGTTTCCTTGTAACAAGATCGAGCCTATAACTTCATTGTGCAGGCAAACACAAACATAACTACAGGGGCTTGCAGCTGGAATCGTACTCTCCCAAACTTTAATCAGAGCTCAAATCCAGTCTATATACGAGAGTTTCAAGAAGGCTTTGGCGCCGCAGTATCTACTAATTTTGGGCGACTGGTGGGCAACGAATGCAATTTTAACATGGCTACGATGTGCGGATAGGAAGAAGTCAAGTATTTTTCATTGTCTACAATGAATATGATAAAAAAATTGTACGACGCAAAATGTCATTCATTAAAGGGCTATCGGATAGGCCTAGATAAGATTATTCCCGTAATAAAGGAATACTTTATATATATATGATAAAAACAAGGATCTTGGGTAAAACCGCGTCGAAAATAAGATGAACCAGGACAGAACCTGGGCGTCCACCGACGTTTCGTCTGTACTACGTCATACATTTTCAAGGTTGACTGTGACTCTACGGAGGTTGAAATCACAGACGAAATATTCATGAATATATATAAAGCCTTACGCATTGGTTTGACTGTTTTTGTGGATGAATCTTCTATATAAACAGTCAATCCTAAATCAATAATAGAATAATCACTTACGCTACACCTACACAGTGAACAGTGAAAACATTCACGAGAAACACTTCTTAACGAATCCCCCAGACACTCACCTCAACACTGCACAATAAATTAGACGAGAAGGGCTGGACAGAAATGCAAAGGACAATCAATAACTTGCATCAAATAGTGCTTTCAACGCTAGAATGCGTTACTTACAAAATGTTTGTCTGTATTCTTGT
>JAMZAV010012391.1:0-33836 GCA_024449915.1 Sweltsa coloradensis | reverse complement strand
AATTTTTGGGTAAAAACAAATTATTTTTTTTTTTATTATTATTATTATTATTATATTTTATTTTTTATTATTATTATTATTATTATTATTATTTTTATTTTTATTATTATTATTATTATTTTTTATTTTATTATTAATATATGGTTTTTAAGCATAAGGCCCGTTTAAAAGGACATAGTTATTGATTTCATAGCAGTTGTCGAAAAAGTTTCCCCTTTTTAACCCGGAGGTTCTGGGTTTTCGAACCCCAGTCGGGGCAAAAACTTTTTCGAAAAAAAGCTATGAATAAATAATTATTTTATTATTGTTATTATTTTTTATTATTTTATTGGATTTTTTTCATAAAAAAAACTGGGTTTTTAAAAAACCGGAGAAAACATGTTGACGGATTACGTCAAGTATTTCCATTGTACCATTACAACATTTTTTATTTTTCTTAACTCTAACTAAAATAAGTCTTTTAAAAAATTGTAATTTTGTTTGTGATGATGTTTTCTTTTGCTGTGTAGGGTCGTGGCGATTTCTGCCCCGCCACCTAGCATTTGCTCTTCGAACTTTTTAAAACCACAAAAAAACCATTTTTCAGGATGGAAGCTGCCGAAATCTCGAAAAGTATCATTCTTAGTTTAAAAATTTCCCGAATATTTACACGTGTTGGTATACTGCCTTTTGAGTTCGATGTATACTTTGGGTTGAAGATTAGTTGTTTAATGCTTTCATGAGCTTTTTGGTATGATGCCGTTGGTTTTATATAATGAATGGGATTGTTTTTTCCCTTTTTTGTTTTCCAATTCTTGATTTTTCAAATGCAATTCACTATACTTGTCAATTTTTTTTTTTAAAGTGGTCCCCCGACGTTAGGCACTTTTGGGGATAGCAACGTCGATAAGGGTAGTTTCTTTTTTTCTTCTTGAAATTTTTAATTAAAATCCGGTTTTGTTGTGATGTATCGTTTGGTCTGTTATAACTGTGCGGTCGTAATATAATTTGTAATCTTTTACTATTTTAGTATTTCTGGTTTTTGTATTTGTAGAAGGTGTGTGTGGTCAATGAGGTTTACTTGATTGAGTTTTTGATGAAAAAATGTTAGCTATTTGGTTATGTCTGTAGGGGTTAATCTTTTGACATAGTGACTTGCACCCGGATATGATGTGTTCGATTGTTTCACCCTTTGCACTACATTTTCTACATTTATTTTTTTATGTGCATCTTGTATTATGTTTTTTTATAATTGTTCGTCGCAATTCCACTCTGTTTAAAATAGCCATCATAAAAACCTTCTGTTTCTCCAAAATTTCCCCGTTTTTTAAAACCACCTATTTGATGCTTTAATATCTCGTACCTTTGTGTAGTTCATAATAAGTTCTTGTTGTGGGTTTTTTCTAGAGACGAAAACTTTTTTGAAGCTAGTTATGAGTTCCCTTGTAGATTGCATTTTGTTTCAATTGAGGGGGGATTAATGATTTGTCAGCTAGCCCACAGCCCTATGCAGTGTGGATTGGTTGCTCTTTTTTTAAAAAAGTATTTTCTTAAAAGGGCTATTTGTTTTAATATAATTTTTTTCAGATCAATTAGGCCCCGTCCCCTTTTTTCTTTTGGAAAAAGTGTCAACTCCATTGCTGATTTGGGGAGAGTATTTGTGTTGGTAAGTTTTTGTGATTAATATTAAAACGCGGGATGTTGTCTGCGTCCTTTTAATGTTTCCGAATGAATATGTCCAGACTGGTAAGCATAGTATTTATTGCTGTGATCTGGTTTTTCCCGTTTAGTTGCGTTTTGAGGATAGCTTTAGTCGTTTCTTGTATTATTATCAATTTTTGCTTTAAAAAAACTTTAGGTTTCAATTCTGGCAGCTTGTGAGAACCCTAAAAATTTTGTTTTACATCGTTACGCCTTTATTCCAATCCCTATTTCCATATCTAGCTGGAACTCTTGCTTGTGTGCCCCTTACCTTTTCGATATGTGGTCTTACTTTTTGTCTACCCAAAAAACCCCCTGCAGAATTTCTTGAAAAATTCTAATGTTGATTGACTAGACTTTTTTATTTGAGGAAAAATTTTTGATGCATATAAAAATTTTGGGTTTCATCCATGTAGAATAGGGGGAAATTTGTGTGACATACCAATTATTGTCCTTAATTTAAATCCTTTGTCGATTCGTTAAGATATGTACAGGGGTTTAATACAGAAAAAAAACCAAATGCTTTTAATGAGTCACTTAAAAAAGCCCATTTTTTAATTTGTATTGGATCTGTAGTTATCTGTGGTTTTTCATTTTATTTTTAGGGTTGTTCCCCATGTCTCCTTTTACTGTTTTCAAAAAGTTTACAATTACGGGGTTTGTTTTTTATATATTTGAAAAAAATCTAAAATAAGCCATGTGTGTGGGTTGAGTCAAGGTTTTCTTTAGTCAATGTAGTTTACGTGAATACCTTTTTTTCTATTGTGTGCCGATTCTTTACAGTAGATAAAATAAGTTTTTTCTTTACATCCTGGGTTTCTTACAGCACCTTTTTTTTCCTCGGCCATGAATTGTGTTCTTCGCAATGATTATAACTTTATTTGTTATGCAGGGAAGTCAAATTTTTTTATATATTAGTTGGTAGACATGTAAGGGCCCGATATTTATTGGGTTCTTCGTGTATTGTCCTTTTGGGTTTTTAGAAAGGTTACTCCTAGAAAAGGGGGAATTGGGTTTTTTTTTAAAAACCCCATTTATAAAAATCGTTTAGACATTTTTTTAATTGATTGTGAGTAGTTTGAATTTCTTTACCAAAAAAAATTTTTTTATTTTTACCTGGTTGCTTTTTCCCGCTATGTTAGCACTGATTGTCGACTTTAATTCATAATAGTTTTACCTTTTGAAATTCATCTCATTAATATCGTCATCCTAGCTATTTTATCTTGAAAAACCATTTTGCATCCTGGGGTTTTGTGCTACCGGGTTACCCCCTATTTTCCCGTCCAAAAAATTTCTATCTCTTCTTAGTTTGGTGTTCCATTATATTTTTTCTTCGGACAGATAGTTGTTGGTAAAAAAATGTTTTTTCCTTTTTTTTTAAACATTCGGTTTTGTTCTTTCTAATACACATTTTTTATTTTCTTTTCAAATTCTTTGCTAGAGCACTTACTTTTGTTTAAGTGTATCCCAAAATTCGTGAAGAATTCGTTTTAAATGTTTCATGCTTTGCGTGAAACCTTGAATCTTTAAATTAATTTTGGCAGTATCTTATCACATTTTTAGATCGATTACCCCTTCATATTTTTCCAGTCGACCGATATCTTTCCTAAGCTCAACGATTTTTCCCAAAAAAGTCGCTTTTTCCCATTTCTTTCTTTTCTTCTCCTGTTTTGTTTTTTTTGAAGAGTTGCAGATTTTACCTTTAAAAACCAAATATTAAACCACTGTACGCGGCACAATAAAATTTCCGCATGAAGTCGCAAATGATAGTTCGTTTGTGTGAATTGATAAAATATGTTTTTGGGTTATATGTGTACCGCTGTCTTCATTTTTGAATGTTGGGTTTTGGTATTATGGTCTTCTGTTTGGTTGATGTGCGCAAATCTGACATGGGTGTTGAAATGCTAAAGCTAGGATGTTTTTAGATTTTATCATGTCATGTTATTTTTTTATTGGTTATGCATTCTACCTTTGTGTTTGATTTGTTTAGTTGTTCTGGGTATTTGATCTTCTTGGTTGGTTTTGGGATTTTAGTGGTTTGGACGTTCTGGTGGCCTGGACGTTTGGTAGGTCTGGAGTTCTGGTAGGGCCCGGACGTTCTGGTAAATTGGATGTTCTGGTTGGGGCTGGACGTTCTGATAGGTCTGGGGGTTCTGGTTTTGGTCTGGAAGTTCTGGTGTGTCTGGAGATTTTAAAGTTTTGCAGGTTGGCAATACGGATTTCTGGTAGTTTAGTAGTCTGGTATGAAGGGTTTTTTCTTCCGCTGTCCTCTGT
This sequence comes from Sweltsa coloradensis, assembly GCA_024449915.1. Lineage (NCBI taxonomy): Eukaryota > Metazoa > Arthropoda > Insecta > Plecoptera > Chloroperlidae > Sweltsa > Sweltsa coloradensis. The sequence goes on along the minus strand of JAMZAV010012391.1, from coordinate 29,882 downwards.
GAGTATTTCCGTTATCATTTTTGATGGTTTTAGTTGTTCTTCACTTCGCGTTTTATTTTTATTTAATATGTTTACTGGTAAAAATTTTATTTTTTAAAAATATAATTCTTCTTTGGTCAGCTATTCTCTGTTCACTTTTCTTCTAAAAATGGGAATTCACGAACAAACTCCCTATGGAGCTCTTCGAAAACCTATTAAAAAAAAGTCTTAAAACGTTACCATAATAGTACGCATCACACAAATGTTCATATCTTCTGTCCATTTGAGCGCGTCTCATTTTTCCCGCTTTGGTGGTCTGTAATGATTCCATTACAGAAAATCCATCGTCTTAAATTTCCCTTTTTTCCTTGTTTTTTAGTAAATTTTTTCTACTATCTGTCAAAGTCACCTATTATTTGTTATTTTTTAAAAGTCAATGACTTAAAAAAAAATGGAAAAAAAAAAAATTTTCTCAAGATTCACAATTTAGGGGGTGATGAGGTTTTCGCTTTTAACCCCTTGCCTTTTCGTTTTGATAAAATCCCTTTTTTTATTTGACGAATTTTAGAAGACTTCAAACTTTTTTCCCATTCTGCAAAAATAATTAAAAAGGTGCTTTTCGAAAAATGTAAATTATACTATTTTAAATATATTTCCTTTTCTGAAATTACAAAAAAATGCCTCTAAATGAATATTTGCCTACCACTAACTTCAAAAATTTTAAAAAAAAATTTTTAACTGTTTCTGCAATTTACCAGCCTAGGTCTCGAAACGATATAAAATACAAAATAATGGATAAATATAAAAAAAATATTCCCTTTTTAAAGTCATTGTAGTACGTCACTAGTAGATCCGATGCAGTCAAAATTTGAGAGGATGTTTATTTCAGCGGCAATAGAAATTAACCAGCAAAAAATTTCTCGAGCGTGACTAGCTTTTAAAACCCCCAAAAATGTTGGGGGATTATTATTATTATTATTATTTTTTTTATTATATTATTTTATTAATTACATTTTAAAAATTTCGCGGCCCGTTAAATTAAAAATCAAACGTGTATGAGTTTCGGGTTATTTCGCCGCTTTGCGAGTAAAGCCCCTTGCTCCAACATTGTCAAACTGGCTGAGCATTGTCTCAACACTACATTTTTTTCTTTCGAGGACAAGAAAATACGAACAATCTGAAGGGAAGCCATGGGGAAGTCCCCTTTAGCCCGGTCTCGCCAAAATTTTTCTCGAGATTTTGAGATCAAAGGGTCGCGACATTTCCCATCAAAAAACCCGTCCTATGGAAGCGTTATGGATGAAAGTATGTGTGTTCCCGGGCACGCGAGAAAAAATTACACGATTTTCACACCCTTTAAAAAAAACATTTTCATCCGAGTTTCAATTGACAGTAGAGATAGGTTGAAAAAACAGTTTCCCTTTCTTTATTTTTTTTCGACAAGGTTTGATAAGGTCGTATTTGGGCACGCCGTCTACCCGGAAAACCTAACATACTAATTTTATTTACAAGCCACCTCACACCATCACCCTTCAAAAGCATGCAGTTATCAAAAATCTCTGTATTCACGTGCCAAAAAAAGCCTGTCCGATGAAAAAAGTTACACCAAGAAAAAAGTATTAAAACCCAAACATTACAGGACAATGGTTCAGCTTAGAAATCCGAGGCCCTTCCCTAGAAACCCCCGAGAGTCGACCACTCTGTCAAGCCGGACAGCCCCCCAAGTTTGTCATTTTCCATATGTGGGAAAATTTTACAACAGATCTATTAGCGTTATCTACAAAGTTTCAAATCAAAAAAATTTTTTAAACCACATAAGAAAGTCGCCAGTATGTTAAGGTCTCCAAAAGACAAAAAATCACTCACCTAGGGGGGAGCGGTATTTACAACAAAATACCGTGCATTGTGGCCAGGCGTAATAGGGCAACCGGTTTAGGGGACTGTTCGCCAAAAGGGGCAAAGAACATCGACATCACTGTAACTCGTGAGAGAAGGACTTGTCGCTGTTGCCCAAACATGCCGTCGATAACATAAGCAACCTGCCCACGAGATACTATTTGATGAAAACCCGAATTAATAGAAACGACTGACCTATGGCCACGCCTAACAGAGTCAATAGGAAATAGCCAAATCACACTAAACAACTTCAACGCGTGTGACGTAGGGCGGCTATAACACTGAGTAACTCTGCGGCCCCAGTCATTCAACACTAGCATCCCGAAGCACAAGGAATACAACAAACTACAAACAGCAACGTCAACAACACAGAGACAACAACAACAACAACAACAACAACACAACCAAGTGTTGACGTCATCCTCCAACCAGGGGAGAAAACTACCCCCAATCCACCACGTGTGCCACCCCAGCCAATCAGGAAGACCCCGCCACGGAGGAGTGTTCGGCTGAGGCTGAAGGCAAACCAATCAAGCTCAGTTTCATGAATAATGTTACCCACAGAGGTAACGAAAAACGTCGAGGGTACGTATAATGTTTACTCGCGACGACACGGCGATAATAACCCTAAAAACCTCATCACACGTTTGATTATTTACTTATTTATTTTTATTTTTTATTTATTTATTATTATTCATTATTATTATTATTATTATATTATTATTATTATTTATTTTTATTATTATTAATTATTCTTATTATTATTAATTATTATAATCTATTATTATTATTATGGTATTTTAATTCACAAGTAATACTTTCGCGCCCGATATAATTGAAGAGAAAATTGGAAAAAGGAAATAATTCTAAATTAATTACCACCACGACGGCGACGAAACATCCCGTAAATGTTCATATTGTCTCTTCAAATTCTTATTATTATTATTTGTTTTGAGTTTGCTTTATTGACAGTGAAGATTTTCCTCTAATTTCATTAAGCATGTTAAAACACACTTTATTAAACTACACCACAAGTCATAAACATGTTAAACATTGCCAAGGCAATCACGGCAGTGAACCGCGCCTAGAGCACAAAAGGGGACCACAGAATGAGGTGGTATAGGGCCAGAGTCGATAAACGAAGTTTCCCCTTTGGGGAGGTCCTCCAACTCCCCTATATCCACCTGGGTTAAATAAAAAAGTAGGTTTTTTGGCGGTTTGGAATCTAAACGTTCCGCGCGACATCTGTGTGACGATTGATGCACCACATCAATAAAACTACGTCATTGTCTAATAGTAGGTTAACAGTCGATGACGACCAAATGGCGGAAACGTCAAAATATTAAACTACGATCGAATGTTGGCGAATTTCCGTTTTGGAGTTAAAACAAACTATACTTTATTGATGAGGATATTTCTGAGAGTACAGAGTAGACCTAAGCTTAGGACCTAGGTCGACAATAGGTATTGTTCAAGATTCGATTTGAATGCCAAGGGCGTACTTACGTCTGAAAACTGTATGTGGCCTAGGGGCCTTTAAGGCTACATTAGGTCCGTTAGGCCTTGAACAAGACATATCTCAAATTATTTCAGCAACGAAAATGTCAGTGAGCCTCGCAATACTTTATAGTCAATAATAAATCAAAAGTAAAATCGTTAAAAAGGCTAGGGCTCTGGGCTAATATGAATTGAAATAAAATTGAAGTTTTGACGTTTTGTTCTGTTGTTTGGTATTGCTTGCTCAATGCATATCGATTAATCTACTGACCGTATTAAGGCGTGCATTTGCTTTTATTAGTTTTCCAATTTGAGCGCCTCAGCGCGCAGAGCGTTAGATTCCGTTTTGACTTGGGAGTAAGGGGACCGCCCCAAAGGGGAAACCTTCTTTATCGACTCTGGTATAGCTAGACTAGGGAAAAACGCCAGATTCGTTGTTAGACGAGTGAGTTAGACAGTGTGAGTACACCGGTAATTTTTATGGTTATTTTAATTAATTATTTAATAATTTCTTTCTTACTTTCTTCTTTCTTCTTATTTATTTAACGGACTATCCTATTCAGTTATAAAACAACTGATTTACAAAGGAGGAACAATCTAAATAAATCTAATACAAAGATGCAGACACAACAATGAACTTCCATTTAAAGTAAATATTTGAAAATAGTAATATTACAACAATGCCATTTAAAAAATCAACAAATGGGGTAAACAACATAGAAAGGATATTAAATGCAATAATGAATGAATTACATATAAAAATGGGTGGGGAATAGAAAAGAAAAGGTAAAAGAACAGCAAAAGAAGAAAAAGATAAAAAAGAAAGCGAAAGGAAACATTCCTTTTCTGTCACCCGACTAAGGCCTCCCTAGCTACTATAACTACCTATACTACTAAACTATCCAAAACAATTTATTTATCCATTATATACAACAACATGAATGCAAAATCTTCAGGGTATCAACACATGACTCGCTAACGCGTCTTACAACGACTTCAAACAACGGGTGATATTTTTCTGTATATTTGATTGTTACTCGAAAAAATATTAGAAACATTGTTTGAAAGAAACCATATTATGGAAACATTCGTCAAGTAGAAAGAAAGTGTAAGATTGCAAGGTTTTCTTAATCTGCCCAGCGGAGTTTTGGGTTGCCTTGAAACGTGCCAAGATTCGTGCGTCTCCTATAATTATTAAATCTACACAATTTACAGCCTGTTTTTCAATTATTATTTCTTGTAGCGTTTAAATCGCAACGGATGTTGCTGCTTTTGTAAGCAGTTGTCAGTTATCTGGCCACGGATTTGCTGTCAGTTTAAAATTTCAGCTCGATCCTCTTCGGACGTTCGGCCCGTGTGGGATCGGACAGACAAGGACACAGTCACGACGGGGAGCCGTTTGGACTCGCGTTGTGAGACTGACTTGTGTTACACTCACTGTTCTCAAACGTAGGAAAACTTCCAAAGTTCATTGTTTACACGAGTAAGAGTGTAATGTGTTAAGTACCCGGGAATATTGCATTTAAATTTGGATAACCTAATATATAGATATAAATAATAAGGTTTTGAATTTAGTAGGTACTTAGTATAAGCCATAATGCGCCACTATAGCCAATGAAGGCTAGGGATGCCATAGTACGGGGACGAAAGGAATGTCTACCGGGGTAACCTCAAAAATGGACTCACTCACTTGTCTAACAACGAATTTGGCATTTCTAGTGTATGTTACTTAAATTTAATGCAAGACCAAAGGCCTTTCGAAAATTTTTCTTGCTAAATTTCCATCTTTCCTTAGTTTCGCATTTCCTCATTTGTGGTTTTGATTGTTCTCATTGCAAAGCATACACAAATGCATACAAATGCCAAATGACAAATGCATACATTACATGGAAAATCATAGCCAGCACGAAATACGAGAAAAAAGATTGCAAGTTTACTCAATATCCAGCGAATTTAGGGGAAAACTTGAACGTGCAAGATCTACACCTTGGTTAGGGCCATACGACAATCACAGCTGTCAAAAAATTATTCCACCTTAAAATGAACATTCTTCAAGATAAAAAGCATTGAATCTATTACTGTCTCTTTATTAATCGCATTTTACCGTGATTTTTTCTTGTTTTATTTGGATTACAAGGACCGTGTCAAAAACCATTAGGTCAAAATGCACAAACTTCTAACATAGGGGGGGGGGAGGAGGGGCCATGCTGGTCAGAACCAGCCACGGGAAGGGGAGGACAAGGGGGTTCTCACGTCGCGGTCGCATTGTCTTCGTAATCGTTCGTGGTGTCATTGTTGTCATCGTCGTCGAGCGCGGTCGTCAAGGGAAGGGGGGCAAGGTCCTGACGACGATTGCCAGGTGAGCTCGCCTCTATTTTCGGGGAGTAAAATATACCTTTCAAACGATGTTTGCGAGTGGGACTTTTTTTCGTCTTGAATCGCCTTTTACGATAAGAGAGCACACCATGCTCTGGGCCTATTCTAACCCGGACCCAGACGGGTTATTTTTATGTCCTGCGGCGCCAAATTTATTGGGTCACTTTACCATCCGCTGTCCTGTTCCTACGGAAATCAATATACGTGCAGGGCGCAAAGTGCCCCTCCCATGATTTTTGCCTTAAATCTTGCACTGTCCCAGCGGGCCCTCCCGACCATCGGAAAAATTCTGCGCACCGCCTATGCCCACGGATCAAGCTACTAAGGCCTAGATCGTTCTTCCACCTAACCAGTGAATAATCCAAGTTCCGCAAATCAATAATGAACGTAAAATATTAAGTAAATAAAATGAGTACACAAATAAAGTAGTTATATAGCAAGTGTTTCTGATTTTTTATTTGAATAAAACTGAAAAAATAGCTGATAAAGATCTTGACAACTAATTAGAAGAGATAATAATAGTAAATTAAAAATAATAATAATAATTTCTGTATTCAATGCGGTCACAGCCGAAATATTAGAAAAAAACAAATATTTTCGAGTTATTCTCGTTGTGTTTGCTTAAATACTACCTAACTTTTCCGATCCAGCTGTGGCGTATACATCATCTGAGGCATTAAAAAACTTTACCATTATAATATATTTATTTTTCAAACGCTTAATATTAGCTCATGTGTATGTTCTGTCTGTCTGTCTGTCTGTCGTCTGTCTGTTGTCTGTCTGTCTGTCTGTCGTCTGTCTGTCTGTCCGGTCTGTCTGTCTGTCCTGTCGGTCTAGTCTGTCTGTACTGTCTGTCTGTCGGTCTGTCTGTCTGTCTGCCGTTCTGGCGTTTTAATTTATGTTTTTGAATGTAATAACGTACTTTACTGGATGTTTGATTGGTTTTAGCTTGTGCAGCATGGTATTGAACAACCAGAAAACAATGCAAAGTTATTGCATACGGGGAATTTAGTAAACATTTGGTGTTAAAAGTAATGATATGCTCACCGCCAAAGGGCGGCCTCGTCTTTAAAAATATTTTTTCGATTAATTCCGCTCCCATCTAATTAACATGCAAACTCACCCATTCAAGATGGATTCCAATTTTACCGGAAGTGGACCGCCTGGACTGCTAGTCTAGCCAATGATGGGGATGTCTATGTTGAGTTGTTTGTTTACATTTATAGCAAGTATCAGAGGCTGTATTTCTCACTTATGGTTTTAAGAGAAGGATAATTAATTATTTAAAGTTGTAATAATGTTCTGAAAATCGGTTATTAAAGGTAAATATAGCAAATTTACATTTGATAAAAAATAAGTAAATATTAAAAAGTGTTTGATGTGAGTATAAAAAAATAAACCAAAAATCTGGAACTTAAAACAATGATTTGGAAATGCAAAAACAGTCTTGGCCAGCTTGAAAACATTTTAGTTTGGATTCAGATCAAGGAGTTTGGCTCTAATGAAACAAAGCTAAAGGGATTCTTTAACATTAATTCTTTTATAAGTTTATGTGTCTAAAACTTGGGCAATCGTAATCAGTGGCGGATCTAGGGACATAATCATGGGGGGGGCGAGTGCGTGGCATGTACAGTCGTGGGAAAGGGTCTAAGTGCGGATGCCCACGGGGGGGCTGTAGGGGGGCGGAGCCCCCCATAATTGCGCCGCAGCCGAAAATTTTGAAAATCAGGTTTTTAGAGTGCATTTGGGTTGCGTTTTAGAAAAAGTGGTGGCGGAATGCAATACGGAAACAATTGTAGTTTGTGTGCACCCATTTTGTTTTGTGGTCATGCCGAGCTTACATTTACAGCCATTGGCCTAGATTGCAACATTATTATTAAACGTTTGATCTTATTTCAATTCCATCATTCCATTTATTTATAAACTGTCTATCTATTAAAGTTGAAAAAAACGATTCCAAATAGGAGGACAACTTAATAAATCGAAGTACACTGAGTCAGACACATTTCAAGGAAAACTGATGTATTTTTGAAACATAAAAGAAAAAGTTGATTTCTATTGGGAGTTTTAAATAACGTAGCGACCGCAGGCGAAAAAATTTTGAAAATCAGATTTTTAGAGTAGCATTTGGTGCGTGCACAATAAAATATTGTTATTTTCATTTTTAAAAGACTCATGGGGGGGACGGGGGCGATCGCCCTACCGCCCCCCCCCCGGTATCCGCCACTGCTAGTAATATACTTTTGCGAACATTAAAAGAACATTAAAGAAGACGGAAGTGTAAAGCTATTCAAGAGAAGAACTACGGAGTGATGCAAGAATCAGACTCAGTACAAACATTCGTGGGTTGAAACGCTTCTGACTACAAAGAGGTTGTATGATATGAACTCATGGCCTAGGTGGTCATTAGGCATCAAATCAATTTAGAAATTGTTTGCGGTATTCTTTTCTTGTAAAATAAAATGTCTAATGCTCTCAGAATTTGTAGCCAAGTGTGTTTGCTTCATTGCTGTGTAGGCTAGCCGAGGTGGGTTAGGTTTAAGAACTTGTCTATCTTGTAGGACTCAAGCAGTATTTGAGTTGAGGAGATATATGTAGCGTTACAGTTGGCGGTCCCAAACGGTTATGGTCGTACTGGAGATAATGTCACCAGAGATTAGGGGTCTCAAATACACAATTGGCAACAAATAAACCTAGGCTTTGAGATAATGGCTAGTACAATTGAAGGTGTTGCTATAGATGAAAAGGAGCTAGGGTTACACAAATGTGTGGTGTTTGATTTAGGGAGGACAGAGTAGGAAGATGGATAGTGTTTTAGATATGCACATGGGAAACCAAAGTGACCAAGCACTTCAACGGAGGACAGTTTGGAGTTTAAGTCCAGAAATAAGATTTTTAATTTGAATTTCTGGAGACTAAAATAAGAGCTTGGACAATAAATGGGTACCAATGGAAAATAGCATAAAAGAATGATCACCAGTGGGTAAGAGTATGACGAGAAAACTGAGTATGTTAAACATGAAATCGATAAGGTAACAAACGAATGGATGTTAAGATATTGAAAAGGAAACCCCGAGGTATCGTTAACTAAAGTTTTTACTCTATTTTACAAGTGATTTTTTAAATTCTTAGTTTTTGACCATTTAACATTTTCTTCAATATTTATTGACAAAAGAAATTACAACAATAGAAACAGCTGATGACAAAGAAGTTGGATACTAGAAAGAAAGGACAAATAAGTTGGAAATTAGAAGGAAAGTATTATTATTAATAATAATAATAATAATAATAAAAATAATAAATCATAATTAATAATAAATAATAATAATATTTATTATTTAGTATCTAGCTTTATATTTGCAACAGCCATGCCAGAGTTTGCGCACATAGAACCAATACACAAGACCATACATACCTAAATTTCAAGCATTCAAAGGAAATGAAGACAGGCGGTACACATAAATGAAAACAACAAATTTTATCAGATACCACACAAGACGAACTATCTTTTGCAAGACGTTTCATGCGGCAATTTTACTGCTGCAGCTGTAGCAGTGGTTAGCTACTTGGGATTAAAGGAAAATCTGCTACTTCTTCAAAGACAAAAACAAGAGAAGAAAATTCCGAAATGGGATAAGCGACTTATTGGAGGAATCGATGAGTTTAGGAAAGATATCGGTTAGATTGGAACCAATTGCGAATCGGTAATCGATCGAAAATGTGGTACTCTACAAATGCCAAAATATTATTTGAAAGGAATCAAGCGTTCACACCCAAGCATGAAACACTGAACAATCATTAGCGAAAATATTTGGGCACACTTTAACAAAAAAGTAATGTGATCTTGCTTAGGAGATTAAAAAAGATACTAGAGAATGTAGCCATAGAAAAGAACAGAAAACGAATGTTTAAAGAAAAGGAAAAACAGTTTTACAAAAAAAACGATTAGTCCCGAAGAAATAACAGGAAATGGCACACCAATGTTAAGACGGAGATAGAAGAGAGTTTTGGGCAGGAATATGGGGTAACCGGTAGCACACAACCAGGTATTGCAAAAATGGATCAAGACGAAATAGCTAGGAAGAGCGATGTTAATGAGCATGAGATTCGAAGGTAGAACTGTTGATGAATTAAAGTCGCAATGATACACATAGCGGAAAGCACCAGGTAATGAAATATATTAAAAAAAATTGATATAAAGGAAATTCAATACTTACTTCACAATCAAATTAGAAAATGCCCGAAAGAGTTTGCTATAATAAAGTTAAAAAATACCCGAATTCGTTACTGAAGGATTGACCCTTTCTCAAACCAAAGGGATAACGACCGAAGAACCCAAGTAATATCGGCCAAATTACATGTCTACCAAAACTATACATAAAATATTGACTTCATGCATAAAAATAAAGTATATAAGCATTGCGAAGAATTTACAATATCGATGGCCGAGGGAACACCCCCCACAAAGGATGCTGTAAGGAACTCGCAGGATGTAAAGAAACAAACATTATTTTCCGACTCTACTGTAAGAACCAGGCACACAATAAAGAAAAGGAAATTCACCGTAAACTACATTGACTACAAGAAAAAGCTTATGACTTAACCCCCCCCCACCACACACATGGCTTATTCAGATTTTAAAAATATATAAAATCAACCCAGTAATTGTAAATTTTTGAAGGACAGTAATGAAGACATGGAGACAAACAAACACTAAAACTAAATATGAAAACCAGCAGATAACTACAGATTCAATCCAAATTAAAACGGTGGCACATTTTCCAAGGTGATCATTAGGCATTATGGTTTTGGTCGTCATTAATCCACTGTGCAGATGCTAAATAAATCGACATACGTTGATTTAAATTAAGGGACAATAATATGGTATGTCACACAATTCTAACCTATTCTCATGGTATGACCTAAAGTTATATGCATCAAATTTGTCCACTCAAACAGTTTAATCAATACTACATTTGAATTTAGTCAAGATAATCTCATGAGTTTAGGAAGCAAGTGTAGACGCTACCTATCGAAAAGGGTTAGGGTACGCAGGCAGAAGAGTCCAAGACTAGATGATGGAAATAGGATTGGAGGTAATGGATGATAAAGAAGTATACAAATATTAAGGATGCTCACAAGGCTGCCAGAATTGAACATAAAGTTAGAAAGCAAAATTGATAGATACATAAGAGAAGCGACTAAAATCTATCTCAAGACGCAAACTAAACGGTAAAAGCAAGATCACAGCAATAAAATACATAGCTATTACAGTACTGGACATATCCCCCCCCCCTCCCATTCGGAATCATTACCACATGGAGAGACAGACAACACGCGTTTGGAAAATAATTAACTCGTACTACACTACCAAACACAGAAATGCCATCATCCTAAATCAGCAATAGAGAGAATTGACACTTCCAAATGCGAACAAGGAGGACGAGGCATAATTGATTCTGACACAACCTATATTATCAAACAACGTGACATTTTAGAAAATATTTTTTGCAAAGAGCAACCAATCAACAATGCATATCGGCTGTGGTGCTGGCTGTACAACATTAAACTTCACTCAATCTAGCAAACGAAAATATCAAATCTACAAGGGAAAATCATAACTGACGCTTCAAAAGGGTGTACGTCTCCTCAGAAAAGACCCTACACCAAGAGACATTATGATGAACTACATAAAAGGTCACGTAGTATTAAAGCATCAACAGTGGTTAAAACAACGGGGGAAACTATTTGGAGAACAGAAGGTGTTATGCATGGCTATTCAAGGGACAGAGTGATTTGCAAACGGAAAAATTATAAAAAAAATCATTATACAAGATGCGACAGTAACGATCAATGTAGAAATTTAGTGTAAGGGGTGAACAACGAACACATCAATCGGGTGCCAGTCACTATGTCAAACAGATTACCTCTACAGACATAACCAAGTAGCTAACATTATTCATCAAAAACTAGCAATCAAGTAGAACCTCGTTGATACACACACACACACCTTACTACAAATACAAACCGAAGAAAGTACTAGATGCAAAGATTTTAAATTATATTACGACCGCACAGTTATAACAGACCAAACTATACATCACAACAGACCGGATATAATTATAATTGACAAGAAGAAACAAGACGACGACGACGTGAGAAACTAGGGCGCTTCAACCGGTTAGGTCATATTGCGCCGCCTGTGAATGAAAGTAAATTAGAAGAGTTAATGCAGGTATGTTTGATGATTAGATTGTTTTCTAAGTGTATACATAACAAAATAAATTGAAGATGAAGAAAGTAATAGTAAAATAAAAGTTTTGTACGTAAATGAAAATAAAGAAAAGAAAGAAATGTGTATGAAGTTAATTAAATTTTGTTAAATAGATTACTATGGATGAGAAATTTAGAAAGTTTGTCGCCGTTATCATATGATAGAAGTTCTTCATATGATTGGGAGAGATCAAATTGCATGCGCAAGGCATCATATTTGGTACATTCTGCTAGCATATGATGTACGGTTAAAGGTACATCACATGTGTCACATATGGGAATAACCTTTTCTGTGGTTAAGAGATATCCGTGAGTTAGGCGTGTGTGGCCTATACGATGTCTAGACAATACCACCTCTTTTCTATGTGTGAGTCAAGACGTACGTGGACGAATTTTATTAGTCAATGTGGGCATCACACTACGCAATTTGTTATTTTGCAACACATCTCAAGATGCTTGTCGCAAATCCAACAATCTTTGCTTGAATCCACTCTTGACATCTGGAACGGGAACTAGATTGAAATCAACGTCGCGACGCTGGGAAGCTTCCTTAGCAGCCCTATCACTATTACAAGAGAAACTCATAACTGACGCTTCAAAAGAGTTACGTCTCTCAGAATAGACCCTACACAAGAGACATTATGATGAACTACATAAATGTCACGTAGATATTATTAAAGCATCAAAAAAGTGGTTAAACAACGGGGAACTATTTGGAGAAACAGAAGGTTTTATGCTGGCTATTCAAGACAGAGTGATTGCAACGAAAAATTATAAAAAATCCATTAATCTTATACAAGATGCGACAGTAAACGATCAATGTAGAAAATGTAGTGTAAGGGGTGAAACAATCGAACACATCATATCCGGGTGCCAGTCACTATGTCAAACGGATTACCTCTACAGACAATAACCAAGTAGCTAACATTATTAACCAAAAACTAGCAATCAAGTACAACCTCATTGATACACACACACCTTACTACAAATACAAACCGGAGAAAGTACTAGATAGCAAAGATTTAAAATTATATTACGACCGCACAGTTATAACAGACCAAACTATACATCACAACAGACCGGATATAATTATAATTGACAAGAGGAAACAAGAAACTACACTTATTGACGTTGCTGTCCCAATGTACCATAACGTCGAGACTACATGGAAGAAAAAAATTGACAAGTATAGTGAACTTGCAATTGAGATCAAGAAGATGTGGAAAAAGGAAAAAGGTAAATACAACCCCATTCGTAATATCGGCCAACGGCATCATACCGAAGAAGCTACATGAAAGCATTAAACAACTAGATCTTCCAACCAATGTTTACATCGAGACTCAAAAGGCAGTCTCTTCCTAGCTGATGTTTGCGAGTTGGACTTTTTCTCTTAAATCGCCATTTACGATTAGCAGAGCCATATATATATAAATATATAATGCAGACATTGTATTTTCGGGTAGTCCGTGTGGTTTTATTATTAGTTCCAACGTTTCGGGCAGTTCTCCCTGCCCATCTTCAAGGAAATTTTAAAACAATATCAAAACAAACAAAACCTTACTTCTTAACAAACACTGCAACTGGATACAAAGACAAAACCAAAAAGCTTAGAAAACATAGGTACTAATGACAACATATTATGAACATCCAGATATTTTAAAAACTGTGAAGACATCAACACACTCTATTCGACGCTATTACTTTTTAGATGACCTAATAATAAAACCACACGTACTACCCGAAAATACAATGTCTGCATATTCAATCCGTGAAAGTCTGCGATATAACATATATATATATATAATAATATATATATATATATATATATATATTACCACGTATCGTATTGTGATTATTTAACTAGGAAGCTTCGCAAACGCTTTTTCAGGCGCGTTGTTGGATGGGCGTAATTGTTTAAAAGCGGTTATTTCTCTGAAAATGTATGAAAAACCAGAAATTTTGCATTATTATTGTTTTAATTGTTTTTTTATGTTGACTTTTTTATTTATTGACTACATTAACTTATATTATGCTGATATAATGCGAAAAGCTTTAAATTACTTTTTTTCTTGAGCGCTGCATGCTATTTTGCATAGGAAAATGTCTTACCAGAACTGATATTAGGCCTACTCTAGGGCTATTTATAACTAGGGAAACGCCAAAGTCGTTGTTAGACGAGTGAGTGAGCCATGTGTTGAGTACTCGTTAACATTACTTTTTTCCCCTACCTTAGGCCTATCTAGCCTATCTTAGGCTACAGTGGTGCATTATGGCCTAACAGTTGACGCGCCCTTTACCAAATAAACTTAAAACTCATTATTAATACGAATATAATTATCAAACTTAAATATGCAAATGTTCCCGGGTACTCAACACATGACTCGCTCACTCGTCTTACAACGACTTTGGCGTTTCCCTAGTCTAGTTGGCTAAGGCGCCCTTATAGACGAAATGTGGGAGACGTGGGTTCAATCCCGTGGTTGGGAAAGATTTTGTAATTTCTGGATTGTATTTTAAAAATTATTACACATGTTTTGAAATGCATATATCGCAATGTAGTCCATCATCTGTGACAATACTAAGGAAAACATTGCCAGTACGAAATAGGTACGTGAAAATATTACAAGGTTTACTTAATCTACGAGCGGAATTTGGGGGTACCTTGACGTTCAACATACGATAGACCTTGCATGGGCACGGCATTTCACAGCCAGGTAAATAACAAAACAAAACATATTTTTTCTCATTGACGTTAAATAAATTTCTACACATTGGCAGTATTTTTCACTTTATTTTTTCTTGTAGGTTTAAATCGAAATGGATTGTGCTCATTTTGTTAGCAGTTCTCATGTACCTGGTCACGGATGTCTGTTTAAAATTGCAGCTCAATCTATTTGGCCATTCGGCGTATGGGACCGGACAGACAAACAGACAAACATTTAACATACAAACATTTAACATTTAACATACTGACAATGGTCACGGCCAAGGCTCGATCGAGTAGCGTTATAAAGACTTCGTTTCGCTGCGCTCACTCGTCTAACAATTTTAGTCAATTTTAAATATGCCAATATTAACAGGTTATAAAATCTCAGTGAATAAACTGAACCTTTAGGCTATGTTTCACTCAAATTTACCAAAAAACAACATAAATAAACTTTAAATGCTATTATCTCAAAACTTTTATTCTAGCACATTTGCTAACAATTTTTCCTACTTTTTCTACAGTTTTTAAGATAAAAGGATAATTTCTTTTTTAATATGCTCACAAGTCTTATTTTGACAAATTCATTTGACACTTTTTTGATGAAATTTGTAGTTTTTTTAAAATTAAAATATGGGAAATATATATTTGTTACAAAAAACATACATTTTCCAACAATGCAAAGGAAAAAATCATATTTATCAAACAAAACAAAAATTATAAAATCCATCTGGTGAATGTTTAGATGTATTGTTTTTTAGTCTCATTACACCCTTCACTTGAAAAAAATATGAAAATTATAAAAGCCTTAGCATTATCGCAGTATAATAGCCAAATCGTAAAATTGCGATTATTAAGAGAAATAATCGTTTGATTGCGCTCAAATTTCATGGGACTATTAGTAGGGTCATTTTCGACACTTTGTGACCGTTGAGAGACAATGACGATTTCTCAACGGATTTGTCCTCTAAAAAGGGTTTTTATAAAAAATTTAGCCCCATGCCCTCGCGAAAGTGTGGGCATACCCCGCCAGGGCCCAAATCCAATATGGCGGCCGTTTACCACATCTGACACTATCTTTGCAATGGTTTAGCCTAGAGTATCGCGTAGTATGTGGTTTTTATGGTTTTGAGGGTCGAGGAATTCGTTTCTGAAGTCGGTTTTGGCGATTAGACCCATTTTTTAAAGCTTTGAATCCAAGATGGCCGTCGATTGCAGCTTGGAATAGCCAGTTTCTCGAAATCGTAGTAGAAACTTTCATATAAGACTCGAATGAAAGCCTGTTCACATAATTTTGAATAATTGACAGAAGAGCTCTCAGATAGTGCTCATAAATCAAATAATTGGTCAAAACTTCAATAATAATACGAAAATATGTGCTCCTTTTATAGACAATTTAGCGATTTTCTAAAGTGCTGTGATAAGAGTGGCTATGGCACATGAATTGAGAGACAATGACGATTTCTCAACGGATTTGTCCTCTAAGAAGGTTTTATAAAAAATTTAGCCCCCATGCCCCTCGCGAAAGTGTGGGCATACCCCGCCAGGCCAAAATCCAATATGGCGGCCGTTTACCACATCTGACACTATCTTTGCAATGGTTTAGCCTAGAGTATCGCGTAGTATGTGGTTTTTATGGTTTTGAGGGTCGAGGAATTCGTTTCTGAAGTCGGTTTGGCGATTAGACCCATTTTTTAAAGCTTTGAATCCAAGATGGCCGTTGATTTGCAGCTTGGAATACCCAGTTTCTTGCAGTCGTAGTAGAACTTTCATATAAGACTCGAATGAAAGCCCTGTTCACATAATTTTGAATAATTGACAGAAGAGCTCTCAGATAGTGCTCATAAATCTAATAATTGGTCAAAACTTCAATAATAATACGAAAATATGTGCTCCTTTTATAGACAATTTAGCGATTTTCTAAAGTGCTGTGATAAGAGTGGCTATGGCACATGAATTGAGAGACAATGACGATTTCTCAACGGATTTGTCCTCTAAGAAGGTTTTATAAAAAATTTAGCCCCCATTGCCCTCGCGAAAGTGTGGGCATACCCGCCAGGGCCCAAAATCCAATATGGCGGCCGTTTACCACATCTGACACTATCTTTGCAATGGTTTAGCCTAGAGTATCGCGTAGTATGTGGTTTTTATGGTTTTGGGGGTCGAGGAATTCGTTTCTGAAGTCGGTTTGGCGATTAGACCCATTTTTTAAAGCTTTGAATCCAAGATGGCCGTCGATTTGCAGCTTGGAATAGCCAGTTTCTCGAAATCGTAGTAGAACTTTCATATAAGACTCGAATGAAAGCCCTGTTCAAGTAATTTTGAATAATTGACAGTAGAGCTATGACTTCTGTTTGAAGCACAACTTTCACAATAACATCTCTTAATTAGACTACAATCATTAGTGCACTCACTAATTCACCATTACTGTTCGTCTGAATCTGTTGACTCTCCACACTCACTTCTCTCATCATCGCTGCCACTATCTTCACCTCTGTCATCTGGACAACCACGAGTTTTGAGCTGCTGGGGCAAGGGGGGTAGGGTGTGGCGCACTGGTCGGCACTTCCCTTTTAGAATTCCCAGCCATGACCAATGGGGGACGGATGATCTAGCAGCTCGTAATGGAGCTGGCAATACACAATGTAATTCGTCCTTTGCACATGGAGATCCAACGAGTCGTCATCAGGTGGGAGTCGAATCGTACTCTTGTTCTTCATTTTGTGCCACTTCGAAGCTCTGGCTTGCGCGCAGGTAGCATCTGCGCTTTCAGCATAGACTTTTGAGAGGACAAATGCTTTCATATTTGCTCTGACTTCGTCCTCTAGCTCCAGACTTCCTCCTGCTCAAGAATATCTTGTAATCTTCTTTGGATAAGAGCTTCTTAGAGCTTCTTAGAGGACAAATCCGTTGAGAAATCGTCATGTCTCTCAATTCATGTGCCATAGCCACTCTTATCACAGCACTTTAGAAAATCGCTAAATTGTCTATAAAAGGAGCACATATTTTCGTATTATTATTGAAGTTTTGACCAATTATTAGATTTATGAGCACTATCTGAGAGCTCTTCTGTCAATTATTCAAAATTAAATTCTTGAAAAGTTCTACTACGATTTCGAGAAACTGGCTATTCCAAGCTGCAAATCGACGGCCATCTTGGATTCAAAGCTTTAAAAATGGGTCTAATCGCCAAACCGACTTCAGAAACGAATTCCTCGACCCTCAAAACCATAAAAAACCACATTACTACGCGATACTCTAGGCTAAACCATTGCAAAGATAGTGTCAGATGTGGTAAACGGCCGCCATATTGGATTTTGGGCCCTGGCGGGGTATGCCCACACTTTCGCGAGGGGCATGGGGGCTAAATTTTTTATAAAACCTTCTTAGAGGACAAATCCGTTGAGAAATCGTCATTGTCTCTCAATTCATGTGCCATAGCCACTCTTATCACAGCACTTTAGAAAATCGCCTAAATTGTCTATAAAAGGAGCACATATTTTCGTATTATATTGAAGTTTTGACCAATTATTAGATTTATGAGCACTATCTGAGAGCTCTTCTGTCAATTATTCAAAATTATGTGAACAGGGCTTTCATTCGAGTCTTATATGAAAGTTCTACTACGATTTCGAGAAACTGGCTATTCCAAGCTGCAAATCGACGGCCATCTTGGATTCAAAGCTTTAAAAAAAGAATCGCCAAACCGACTTCAGAAACGAATTCCTCGACCCTCAAAACCATAAAAACCACATACTACGCGATACTCTAGGCTAAACCATTGCAAAAAATAGTGTCAGATGTGGTAAACGGCCTCCATATTGGCTTTTGGGCCCTGGCTGGGTATGCCCACACTTTCGCGAGGGGCATGGGGGCTAAATTTTTATAAAACCTTCTTAGAGGACAAATCCGTTGAGAAATCGTCATTGTCTCTCAATTCATGTGCCATAGCCACTCTTATCACAGCACTTTTGAAAATCGCTAAATTGTCTATAAAAGGAGCACATATTTTCGTATTATTATTGAAGTTTTGACCAATTATTTGATTTATGAGCACTATCTGAGAGCTCTTCTGTCAATTATTCAAAATTATGTGAACAGGGCTTTCATTCGAGTCTTATATGAAAGTTCTACTACGATTTCGAGAAACTGGCTATTCCCAAACTGCAAAAACGACGGCCATCTTGGATTCAAAGCTTTAAAAAATGGGTCTAATCGCCAAACCGACTTCAGAAACGAATTCCTCGACCCTCAAAACCATAAAAAACCACATACTACGCGATACTCTAGGCTAAACCATTGCAAAGATAGTGTCAGATGTGGTAAACGGCCGCCATATTGGATTTTGGGCCCTGGCGGGGTATGCCCCCACTTTCGCGAGGGGCATGGGGGCTAAATTTTTATAAACCTTCTTAGAGGACAAATCCGTTGAGAAATCGTCATTGTCTCTCAATTCATGTGCCATAGCCACTCTTATCACAGCACTTTAGAAAATCGCTAAATTGTCTATAAAAGGAGCACATATTTTTGTATATTATTGAAGTTTTTACCAATTATTAGATTTATGAGCACTATCTGAGAGCTCTTCTGTCAATTATTCAAAATTATGTGAACAGGGCTTTCATTCGAGTCTTATATGAAAGTTCTACTACGATTTCGAGAAACTGGCTATTCCAAGCTGCAAATCGACGGCCCATCTTGGATTCAAAGCTTTAAAAAATGGGTCTAATCGCCAAACCGACTTCAGAAACGAATCCTCGACCCTCAAAACCATAAAAACCACATACTACGCGATACTCTAGGCTAAACCATTGCAAAGATAGTGTCAGATGTGGTAAACGGCCGCCATATTGGATTTTGGGCCTGGCGGGGTATGCCCACACTTTCGCGAGGGCATGGGGGCTTAATTTTTTATAAAACCTTCTTAGAGGACAAATCCGTTGAAAAATCGTCATTGTCTCTCAACGGTCACAAAAGTGTCGAAAATGACTCTACTATATATTAATTCATAAAATTAAGGTTCTGTGAAAAAATCATTACAATAGGATAAAGCATGTAGGTGTTATAAGACGAAGAATGTTTTAAAAATAAAAAAAATCGTAAAATTGCGATTTTCATAAGATACACTTTTTTGGTTGCGCTCAAATTTCACACAAATATATTAATTCATAAAATTAAGGTTCTGTGAAAATATCATAACATTCAGATATAGCATCGAAGAATTTTTTTAAAAATCGAAAAAATCGTAAAATTGAGATTTTAATAAGAAATAATTTTCCGATTGCGCTCAAAAACGTAGCTGTTCTAAGTTAAGTGATTTCGAAGTTTTTTTTATCGCAATTGGAGTATCGGTTGAGCCGGAATCGTGTTAACAAACAGACACAAATACAAAAAAAAGAAAAAAGAAAAAAAAAACATTCCGGATTTTTTTCTCCAGTGTAGTGAAATGGAATCTTCGCTTCGCTCGGTACGCTCATCCAATTAATTCTGAACTCCTCTTCAGTTTAAGGTGGACGTCTACAGGGACGCCGGCGTCTTACCAGTCAAGATCCTCACCTACCAGACAGACGCCTGTAAGCTGATCATGGGTGCAGCTGCAGATGATATCATCATCGGGCCCTTCTTCGCCCCTGGAGCTGTACCTAGACAGTGCGAGTTTGGGGTTGTAAGTAAACATTATGTTATTTTTTATGTGAAATGTATGACATAACTCCTCTGTTTCATTTATCGGGAATCACAAATCAATCTAGAAATTTCCGTGTTGTGCTCCAAAATTTATGATTAATGAAATCGAGAAATGACCTTTCGCTCATCAGTGACTGCTCTGAGGTGGGGAGATATTCAAGGTTCAAAGGAACCGCCAAAGTCGTTGTTAGACGAGTGAGCGAGTCATGTGTTGAGTACCTGAAAACATTCCCCTTTCTTCCCCCTGCATGTGGATGGATCCAGCATGGCTCTTTCATCGCAAAGGATTTAGCTAATTTTGTTAGAAGTTTTTCTTTTAAGATCGGAGAGGCCGATTGCCCGTTCGTGGGTCAATACACACGATTTTTTTGGTTTATTTGGATTAAGGGCGCGTCAACCGTTAGGTTATAAAGCGCCACTCTAGCCAAGGGGATATGGGGAGTAGGGAGCCCATGCTGGTCAGAACCAGCCACGGCCGTAAGCGAAGGAAAAGGGGGATTCTCACGTCGCGGTCGTCATCGTCTTTGTCATCGTTTGTTGTGTCATTGTCATCATTGCCTGGGAGGTCGTCAAGCACACCTTCCTAAAAATACAAAGAAAAATCGGAAAATTGCGAAATTTATGATTGTACATGACTGGTCGATGTAATGATATTTCGAAGATCCCTTTAAAATTGTAAGACGATCGTTTATGCCGTCTGCACGGTTGAGAGTGAATAGGAAGACAGAAAAATCCAAAAAAACAAGACACCCGTTCTAGTTTATTTAACTAGGCTACTTCGCGAACGCTTTTTTAAATCACGTTGATGGATGAGTTATTATATTATTATTATTATTTTTTGTTTATTCTTGTTTGTTAAAATTGCAACAAGAAACGGCGTCGACGCTAGCAAATATCTTGCTAAAACACTCAAAATCTGTGGAAATCTTGTGCCGCGAAGAGCCTTGATGAAGCACGTGAAACTAACTAATTTAGCACATGCAGTTGGTTCTCCCATAAGTGCTCCCTGCACAGGGAAGGGAAATGACTCACTGAGCAGTCTTTGAGGGCGGGCGACAGGTCGTTCCATTGGTTAACTACCCGGAAAGAAAAAGCACGTCGGCCGAGCAGTCCTTTGGCCGGAGGGGGTTGGAGGCGGGGGTGCCTATTATCGTTATTTTATGTAAGTTATTAGTATGCGTTGTATCTCTTTATTTTTTCAAGTCCCATTGCGAAATACTTTTTCAGAAAGTTGAATTTTTTCAGAATTTTTTCAGAATGCAAAATATCTCGAGACCCAAAGACTTGCTTCTTGTAAGCATTGTCGGTGATTATAATCAAGTTTCTTTAGTTACTTGAAAAAAACTTGTAAGCTTGTACACCTGTAAATGGCTTATATTAAAATTTAGGGATTCACACGATAATCGATATTATCGATCGATAATCAATAATGGATATTATTTTGAAAATCGGTTCTCAAAATTCATTGTCGATTATCGAAATATCAAATAATTCGTTAATAGTGGCACGAACCAAACTCTCAAGATGGAGATTATCTCGTGTTGTGCCATGCACTGGCTGGGCTGAAGGTGTCAAACTCGAGATTTATGTATGGAAATCACGTATCAGTCGATAACGGAAGCCAAACACTCGACATCGATGACAGCCAAGCAGTAAACGGAACGTGGTTGTTTTGTTTTGACTTACACTTGCCACACTTGAGGTTCCACTTATAGGTCAGAACAGGTTTTAGTGGTGATATCGATATTATCGATAATATCGATTCAATAATGACATTACCATTTTGAAAATCGTTAATGAAAAAAGTTTCAATGTGCATCCCTATTAAAACCTTTATTTCTATGAATGTTTGCCAACTTTTGCAACTTTTTCTTTCAAAATGCACTACATCACTATAATCTTAATGTCCATGTAAAATATAAACGTTGTAGCACCACCCGTTTTGACAAAATCGACCCAAATATCACGAATATATCATATTAAAAATATAAATAAAAAATCGTAAAAGTACGATTTCTATGAGAAATATTTCTTCAAATGTCCCTTCAATCATAACATATTTATCTAATTTTAATGATTTCAAACGTCCCTATAAAGTTTGATCAAGATTGGAGTAACCGTTTTCCCGGTCGCGAGCCAAATTTCACGAAAATATCGCATTAAAAATCGAAAAAATTCGTAAAAGTACGTTAATCCTGAGAAACATTTCTTCGGCTGTACCCAAAAACGTGGCAAGTCTAAGTTCAGAGATTTCGAATGTCCCCTCCAATTTTCATCAAGATCGCATATGCCGTTTGCACGGTAGAGCCCGAACAAACAGACTGAAAAAAGGGGGAAAAACACCCGAGCTATTTTTTTTTTTTTTTTTTGGGGGGGGGGGGGGGTCAGTGAAATTGAAGTCTTCGTTCCACTCACCCAATATTTTTTAGGTCAACAAAATTAAAGTTTCACTTCATTCTTCAATTAACAACTAGAAGGTTTGATAAATACTGCTGCAAAATTTTTTGAAATATTCATTTTTATTTAATCTTGATAAAAACCAGGGCGTATTAACTGAATCGGAAAATATAACATGTTACAACAGTGAAAAAGTCATATGATTTGTCTTAAAATAAAAGGAATCATGATGTTCTTGTCGGTTAATAGTCTTAATTACTTTCTACAAGCTTCAATTTGTTACAGCAAAACCTCACAGTCCACTTCGACTACGATTTGCACGGTGACCATATTGGATTTAATCTTTATAGAGGCAACTTCGTTGTGGAGATCAGGGCATATGATGAACAGGAGTTGATTTTGTGCACTAAGATCTATGGATGCATCAAGAAGGATGTTCTAAATTTGAAAGATGTAAATGTAATCAACAAAATTTCATTGCCCAATTACCACTTCCGTGACGTGGTTTTCGTGGCTTCCCACAGCCCGAAGAGCAAATGCTAGGATGGTGACGTATAATCGGCCACGACCGAAACAACAAAACAATAAAAAACAGATATGTGTTAGAACTTAGGACTTATTAGAAAATTTTAAAAAATTCCTAATGACATATTTTACAAAGATAATATAAATGATGTAGGCCTAAATCTCTATACATTTAAGGACATGACTTATTTGTCTTTGACAATATGATGTAAGATCCAATTTCGACTCAGTATGTTTAATGTACAAAGAATAAAATAACAATACAAATAATAATTGCTTCTTTATTTAGCTAATTTTCAATTCCAAAATACAATATCAATAGTAATATTTGCCCCCCGCTTGACCGTTTCCTGTAATTTATCCTAATATAATCGATACCTAGAACAAAAAAACATAATTTTTTGTTCCCTATTATTTTCTGATTCTTTATTGATTTACTATTTCCTTCAGTAAAATGTCAATTGTTACTTTGGTATTCAGTCATGCTATTTACATTAAGTTCCATATATTTATGTAACTATGTTGTTTTATTTATTTTTATTACTATTATTTATTTAACGTCCATCCTTTTCAATTGAAAAACTGATTTACAAAGAGGACAACAAAACAAAACAAAAAGGAAAGAACGTAGTTTTATTGCGTGAAAATAAATATTAATTGACATGTCCGGGATGTCCGCCTCTTTGTATCGTTGCTTGGATGCGATAGTTATTATTGTATTGTAGAAGCGATGTAATTATTGAGACGCCTCTTAAAAAAAGTGTTATAATATATATTATTAAAGAGGTCAAAAATAGAAATGGTGCATTTATGGAAAAGTAAAGCAATAACGAAGAAGACGACGTAAGAATGAATTGTGTATTATTGTTTTTATTTTTAATATCCATATCTACCCAAAACTAATGTAAATAGAATAGTGTGTTAGCTGACAAAAGTTATGGAATATATTATTATAACATATCAATGAAAAGATCGTTAATAGTCCGTCGGCAGATATTAACCCCAAAAGGTCTGAAACACTTGAGAATTACGTGAAAACTAGGACGCTTCAACCGGTTAGGTCGTATTGCGCTGCCTGTGGCATTAAAAGTTAATGATATGAGTTAATGGTGTGTTTGATGATAGATTGTTTTCTAAATGTATAAATAACAAAATAATATGATGATGATGTTAGAAATAGCAAAACAAAATTTATTTATGTGAATGGAAATAAATAAATAAAATAAATAAATGTGTGTTATGAGAATTAAATTTTGTAAATAGATTACTTAGGATGTGAATTTTGGAAAGTTTGTCGCCGTTATTATGATAGAAGTTCTTCATATGATTGGGAAAGTTCAAATTGGATGCACAAGGCATCATATATGGTACATTCTGGTAGCATATGATGTACTGTTAATGGTACATCACATGTGTCACATTTGGGAACAACCTATTCTTTGGTTAAGAGATCTCCGTGAGTAAAAAGTGTGTGTTTCATAAATAAATTGTGTTCTAAATTTATAAGTTTGAGTCTTGTTTACTTATAGTAAAGTTTTGAGTTTTGTTAAGTTCATTTGGATAATTAGCGCGTCAACCGTTAGGTCAGGCCCAAAGCATGTCAGACCTATGACATGGGGGGGGAGATGTCGGAGGGTTCATTCGCCGCGTGCGCCATCGTTTTTCATAGTTCGTGTTGTCATTGTCTTCGTTGGCAGAGATGTTGTCAGTTGAAGGGGGATGTATCCACGACGACGATTGCCAGAGCTTGCCTTTGGTTTCGAGGGGTGAAAACTACCCTTCTTACTACTTGATGTATGCTAGGTGGAAGTTTTTCTTGAATCGCCTGTTACGATTAGCAGAGCTATGGTCTTTCTTTGGATAGCCTGTTGTTCCTGTCCAATATTCTAGGTTGGTCTTTATGTGAAGGTGCGGGAAATTTAAATGATTTAACAATGAAAAAAAATATTACATTTGTTGGAGAACCTTCGTGTGTTAGGGTGGAACATTTAAAATATCTTGACACTTTTTTAGTCCCATACAAGTGTTTCAGTTCAACAACGACGTGAGAAACTAGGGCGCTTCATCCGGTGAGATCATTGAGCGCCGCCTCTGATATTGAAATTAACTTTATTCAGTGTGTAGTGCGTCAGATAATTATATATTTTTTTGTTTTTGTTTTTTATTATATTGTTTTTTGTTTTTGTTTAATTTTGTTTTTAATTTTTTTGTTAATAAAAGTAAATAAAATGATGATGATGATAGAATATAGCAAAAGAAAAATGAAAGATTTAAAGAAAAAGAAAAAGAAAATATACGTTTTTTGACGTGAATAAGAATTTTATAAAGTTTGTTGTCGATATTATACGATTAAAATTTCTGTTATGTTTGGGAGAGATTCCGTGGGCAAGGCATCATATTTGGTATATTCAGCTAACTTTTTATTATGTACGTCAATGATACGACAACGTGACACACAAGGGCGCTTCAACCGGTTGGGTTATACTGCGCAGCCTGTGATATTGTAAGTTTTTGACTATTGAATTTGTCACAAAGAAACTGTCTGGACCAGCACCTCCACCAAAACAGTATTAATTCCTGTAAAGGCGATTTAGCCGCGGTCGTTTAACCAGTTCCCACTCGAACACTGAAGTTAAGCAACATCGGGCGTGGTCAGGGGTTGAGTGGGTCGCCGCTCTGCCCTGAAACACACGTATATCGCTGGCTAGAGCAGACTGGGGTTCGTAAGCTTGTGTGACAGCTTCGTTCTCCTTGGCGCCGTCTGCTCGGCAGTCCGGGTTAGTGGAGGAACCTATATGACTGTCAAAAGTTACACCGTCCTTTCGGATGGGACGTAAAGCCGTTGGTCCCCTTGGTACTTTTCGGTAGGAGTAGGCTTTGTGCCGGTACCGGGTTTCCCCTCCTCCCTTCTCTATTAAATTTGCACTATTGGGCTACATTGCCTGTTGCAAATAGAGACATAAATAAAAATAAACTATCTACCAAAAATAAGGTTCTGTTACCCGAATATCGGGTACCTTTGTTAATGTATTATCGGTTGGCCCCAAATGCCAGACAGGGTCCGAAGTTCCTGCTCACCACTAGTGTTGATGTCTGTGTGCATTCAAACAATAACAAACTATAAATTCCAAGAACAACTAACATGACTGTGATCGTATTTACACTCTTCCATTAAAGTTCTAAGGGGATATTCTCCCTCTACGATACTAGGACAGTTTTTTTTATCAAGGTTTTGTTTATTTAAATTAAGGACGCGCGAACCGTCAGGTCATAATGCACCACTCTAACCTAGAAGGATGGGGGTAGGGGGAGGGGCCCATGCTGGTCACAACCAGCCAAGGGTAAGGGGAGGAAAGGAAATGGGGGGGGGGTTTCACGTCGCGGTCGTCATTGTCTTCGTCATCTTTCGTGGTGTCATTTTCGTCATCGTCATCGAGGGGTCGTCAAGGGAAGGGGGAGGTGTCACCGACTACGATTGCCAGAGCTCGCCTCTATTTTCGGGGAGTAAAATACTACCCATCATACTAGCTGATGTTTGCGAGGTGGACTTTTTCTCTTGAATCGCCTTTAACGATTAGCAGAGCCATGCTCTGGGCCAATTCTACCCCGGGCCTAGACGGGGATTTTTTTAAGGGCACGTCAACCAACACAACCACCCATGCTGGTCAGAACCAGTCACGGGTAGGGTGAGGAAGGGGAGGTTTACGTCGTGGTCGTCATTGTCTTTGCCATCATCGTGGTCGTCGTCGTCGGGGAGTTCGCCAAAAGATGGGGAAGGGGTCCCCGACGACGAACACCAGAGCTCGCCTCTAGTTTCGGGAGGTTGCATACTTCTCTCAACACCCTACGTTGAAATTGATGTTTGCGAGATGGATTCTTTGTCTCTTTCCTCGCCTTATAAGATAATCGGAGCCATGCTCTGGCCAAACTCTACCGGAATACAATAAATATAATCCAAATTTAAAAAAGACGACGTGAGAAACTAGGGCGCTTCAACCGGTTAGGTCATTTTTGGCGTGGCATAATAGGTACAGTGATGAGACATTGTTTGAATTGTTTTTGATGATTTTCGTCTTCGTCATCGAGCTAGCCGTCAAGGGAAGACGGAGAGGTCCCCGACGACGATAGCCTTGGCTCGTCTCTAGTTTCGCGGAGTAACATACTCCCATATTATACTAGCTGATGTTTGCGAGATGGACTATATCTCTGCCTCGCCTTAACGATTGGCAGAGCCAAAGGCCTACTGTGAGCCAATATTACCCCAGGTCTGGACGGGGTTCTAAGACAGGAGATTTACAAATGTCGATCAAAGTGTAAAGCAAACGACGACGCGAGAAACTAGGGTGCTTGAACCGAAGGTAGGTCATATTGCGCCGCATGTTAGTGTTTTTTAAATTGTTTTCTATGTTTTTAAATGAAAATTAAACGATACCACTGAATCTAATGATGATGATGATGATTGTTGTTGCTTAGCGTCTCGCGGCCTGTGTTATTATTACAGTTGATAAAAAGAATGCGTTGTTTGATTGATTTTATATTTTATATTTATAGACAAAGGTTACTGCGCCAATTTAGTCTAGATGATGTGGGGAGACAAAATTTCATTCAAGGGGGCCAGTGTCTCAAGTCAACGGTCAGAGCTCGTCTCTAGTTTCGCCGAGTTAATTATTCTCTTACATACTAGCTGATGTTTGCTAAATAGTCTTTCTCTTTCCTCACCTTTCACAAAAACTAGAGTCATGCTTTTAGTACAAATGGGGCGGAGGGGCCACTGCTGGTCAAGAACCAGCCACGGGTAAGGGGAGGAAGGGGGGATCCTCACGTCGCGGACGTCATCGTGTTTGTCATCGTTAGTTGTGTCATTGTCATCGTCGCCAGGGAGGTCGTCAAGGAAAGGGGGAGGTGACCCAGGTGACGATTGCCAGAGCTCGCCTATAGATTCGGGGAGAAATATACTCCCCTCTTACAAGCTGATGTTTGGAAGGTGGACTTTTTCTCTGAAATAGCCTTGAACGATTAGCAGAGCCATGCTCTGGGCCAATTCTACCCCGGACCCAGACGGGGTTTGAATGAGAAATTAAGAATGTTTGTCGCCGTTTTCATATGACAAGTTTTTCATATGTTCGGGAGAGATCAAATTGCGTGCACAAGGCATCACATTTGCTATATTCTGCTAGCATATGATGTACGGTTTAAGTTTTTTTTTTGTTTATTTAGATTAAGGACGCGTCAACCGTCAGGTCAATATGCATTACTCTAACCTAGGGGGGGGGGGGGGGAGGAGAGGCCCATGCTGTCAGAACCAGCCACGGGTAATGGGAGGGAAGGGGATTCTCACGTCGCGGTCGTCATTGTCTTCATCATCGTTCGTGGTGTCATTGTCGTCACCGTCGTCAAGTGGTCGTCAAGGGAAGGGTTCGGTTTATTTGGATTAAGGACGCGTCAACCGTTAGGTCATAATGCACCACTCTAACCTAGGTGGGGGGGAGGGGCCCATGCTGGTCAGAACCAGCCCTAGTAAGGGGAGGAAAGGGGGTTCTTACGTCGCGGTCGTCATTGTCTTTGTCATCGTTCGTGGGGTCATTGTCGTCATCGTCGTCGAGTGGTCTTCCAGGTCAGTGGGCAAGGCCCCGACGACGATTGTGACGGTCATGACAGTAAGATTAATAGCAAAAGAAATAATATTTATTGGAATGGAAATAAATCAAGGAAATTTGGTTGTTGTAAGTTAGATTTTGTTAGCTTCGCAAGTCCCCAGGAAGTAGCACTGAAGCAAGAAAGATGACGACTTGAGAAACTAGGGCGCTTCAAACCGGTTAGGTCATATATCATATATTGCGCCGCCTGTTATAATAGATAGATAGATAGATAGATAATCGTCTTTATTTTCCAGGCGGGATTAAGGCCAGCTAAACCTTTTCTTCCATCCAACCTTTAATTTAAATACATTTTCAGATTTCTAATTAGTTAATAACAATTTTGAATTTACAATAAATATTTGATAAAATAACATTAATTTACATTTTTAAAGCGCATAGGCCTAAACTATACATATTACACATTTATACTATCATTCATACCATAATTATTAAGTGAATTGTCTACAGAAGTTAAAATCGAGAAAAAGCTTATTATTGTGAGTTTAAACATATTGTGCATGTTGTTATTTGTCAGTATTCCCATGGCATTTTTTGAAATAAAGTTCATGAATTTTACTCCTAAAGATATTGTAACTATTGATATGGGTGTCCCTGATGTTTGAAGGTAGAGCGTTCCAAGTTCTTATTGCACTGATAGTGAATGAATTATCGAGTAAGTTTGTCCTGTGAACGGGGAAAATTAGTTGTGTACCTGTCCTTGATCTAGTGTTAAAGAGGTGATTTGAATGGAGGTACGTGAAGTTGGTAGCAAGATAAGACGGTAAAGAAGTTGATAATACGCGATGAACGAGACAGACAGAGTGGAGGTTACGTCGATCATTTAGGCGAAGCCATTGAAGATCTTTGTAACTTTGAGTTACATGATCAGATTTTTTAATACCCAATAATCA
>JAMZAV010012390.1:0-17938 GCA_024449915.1 Sweltsa coloradensis | reverse complement strand
TTCAAGAGGTTCTATCTCTTCTCCAATTGTGAAACACCTACCACACGGTTTGTGTGCTGCGCCTTTCCGCTCTTAGTTCCGCTCTTGTTAGGCCTCCACAGCACATGGCGTTGGCTTCTGTTTCTGCTGAATGTGTTCAGTGAGATGTCTGTTATCTGTAAGAGAACTAAGCTAAGTAAGCTAATCCCCTTAGCCATCCCCTCAGATGGCCATGTGGTCAGCACAATAGCCAATTAGAGGCGAAAATACCAGCCGCTCGCCGTAGAACTCACGGACATATACAAGCTGAGGTCCGTTGAAATCGTTCCTGTCGTCGTCTCCGTCAACGGTTTGGTCACCAAGGAGTGGTCAGCGGCAAAGGAGAAGCTCCAAGTGAAGGACAAGCACGTTCGTGTCATGCAGAAGGCTGCAATCCTAGGTACAAGCAACATCGTGCGGAAGGTCCTCAGCCTCTGAGTTCTGTCGTTCCCCACCACCGTTGGGTCCCCACGCTAGGTGCACTCTCGCATCATCTTGGCTCGAGATAAGCTCGGTGGTGCAAATGAGAGCAGAAAAGAAGAAAAATAAAATAATAATAATAATAATAATAATAATAATAATAATAATAATAATAATATTTTTTTTTTTTTTTTTTTTTTTCAACTCAGTTTATTGTCACAAAACAGAATATCATTAATACATCTCAAAGAAACCCACAAAGCCCATTATGCGGGCTCATCTGTGGAATAATCAAAATCACATAATCTAAACAAAAACAACCATAGAGGAAGGAAACATGAAAAAAAAAAACATTAACAAATCATAAACATTAAGGTGGGACAGGACCTCGGTATAGTGGCCTATGTTGGTGGAAGGAGAAGCTTGAGAGAGGCCCTGGAGGTGGGACTTTACAAGTGTCGCTCAAAATATTCGAAAATGTGCCGTCCAATACACAGTCGCAGTTGCCTCGTGTGGCTGTGACTACACAATGTACTGCAGAAGCTCCGAAAGCGCGCGTCTCAGTCAGCGTAGCGCCAGATCATTCACACATGCAGCTACTCGGCTCGGGCTCACTCGTCGAACGAGTTAGAACAAGATGATGTTAGCTGTTCTAGGAGAGTAGGGTGGCTGAGTTAAGAACATCAAACCATATTTTGTTCAGTCTCATATATTATATTAAAGGTAAAAACTAATCATGTACATTATCAGGAAATACCAAAATGGCAATTGTATGCTGTGAATGAAGAAAGATTCATAAAACTTCCGGACTAAAAACTAAGTGGATTCAAACCCACGTCCGTAATAGGTACCCGGTACCAGTACCGCCGTACCGGCATGTAATGTAAAAAAACGTTGCTGAAAGACTTCATGAGATACCTGGCAACTGCATTTGAACAAAGGGTTGTATGTTTAAATTGCTTTGTAAGTATTCATTTTATCATTCAACTGTAGACGTTTATTGAGTTAGTTACGGAAGTACCATTTTATGTATGATGCATCCATTTAATTTGGGCGATCGTGCAAATCCACCTCCTGGTGTAATTAAGACCAGTGCCTTGCCCTCTCCCCCCCCCCCCCCCCCGCCCCGCCCCGAAAAAAATCCCAGCTTAAATATCATATTCCGTAAATCATCTATTAATTTTTTTTCGTACAGCTAAGCTCCTTAACTTCTTTTAAAATACATAAAAACCACTTCAAAAATACGCATTTTCAAAAAATTGCTCGTGGTCTTATGTCCCGTAATTAATTTTTAGGATAATTCTTTGCAATTAGGTTTGGCTATCGTTGGATAAGTTTTTATTGACATTCTTGCACAAGTTGGTAATGATATTACTAACAGTTCATCGATGCAATCATCAACACATGAGTGCACGTTGCGCCGCACGTCGCGCTAACTTCAGCGACTCTGCAACTCCTCGAAATAATTCACATTCTTCACAGATTACGTTACAGGTTATTTATTCTATACATCTCTCTTGAGAGTTTTATCAAACCATGTAACTGATAAACATAGGTGAAATCCTATAGAAGCCTATATTATAATCATGTATTCTATGAACTCGTCCCAAACCCTAATAACTTCCACATAATATAGATAGATTTATATGCACATTTAACAATTATCGTAAAATTCTCCCCGCTTGGGATTCCCCACGATTCGTGACTGGTAAAAAGCAAAGAATCAAACAAACATACAAACACAAAAAAAATAACAGTCAATCTTTCTTCTCCACTCAGTCTCCGTTTCACACGTTACGCACTTCCATTGAGCAGGTCATGGAGTGGGTGTCTCCCCTGCCCCACACCGCGCAATCATTCGCGATGTCTTTGATGCAGTTCTCTGGCGTATGTACTATGTATGCCGCGCAGACCACTGAGTCATAGTCTGGCCCGACAGTTGACACAGACAGTAGATATGGACACAAGGAAACAATACGTCAATTGCGAGAATGTTTAGTCTACCATAATACCAACACTCGACTACAACAATGAATCAAATTAATCGAAACTAAGGATAAGCCACACCACAGGTTGTTCAGGTCGTAAACAAACTAAAACAATGCAAAGTTATAGATAATGAACATTGGTTGGGGTCAATTTGGCAGAAAACTTGTAATGACCGATTGACCGTTGTTTGTTCACATACAATTATTATTGGTGCTCGTAGGGAACCGCAGTCAAGCCGAGCACTAGTACACTCGGGCACCTCATAAAACTAGCAGCGTTGGGGTGTTTTCGAAATATCACCCAGCTGTCAAGAAACGTAATACATGAAAGAAAACTGTCATAATCGAGTGGGGTATGAACATTCTTTCTGGGTTAAAAAAGGGGGTTGAAACTCGCTCAAAATACTTCCCGGGTGTTATCTAGGTGCCCGTCAGGGCGCCGCGCAGCCAAGCAGCGGTGTGCTAACACTCGGGCTACTATAACTAACTAATAAACCCTAATTCGACACCAGACGGGTAGGTCTACACTCTACAACGTTCAAATTTAACATGCACGTAATAGTGATATGGTGCAATTTGAAACAAAAAGCATAAAAAGTTACCTGGAAGTCGTTGAAACCAAGGTTTTATATAAATTTAACTATAGAAACTAAACAACAATCTATACTACAATGTATGTAAACACAAAAAAAAAAATCCATCCTAGTGGGGTATCGAACCCTACGACTCCCGATTGCCGGTCGAATGCTTTCCCCGAAGCTACCGGAACGGTTTACTTCAACACATCTGGATTTTTGATGCATTGTAGATCTGAATAGAAAGGAACAGTACTGTGACGATTCTGCTGCCTTTGAACTAGAATGTCATTACCTAACGCAGGTATGAGCGAGGGTTTATTTCTCAATTGGAAACACTTCCGTAGGTGTAATAGATTTTACAGAAATCAATCCAGAAATCTATTCAGATCTATTCTATCTACATCTACAATGTACCAACAACCTGGATGTTATGAGGTTAACCGTCTCTGTAGCTTAGGGGTAAAGCACTCGACCGGCAATCGGGAGACCGCGTTACGGTACCCCGCTGGGAAGGATATTTTATTTCTGGATTGATGTCTAAAAAAGCACATAGATTATTTATATGATGCTCCATTTTATGTGTTTTGAAAACCAAGAGTTGGGAGGGTGTTGCTTTATTTTAATTGATTCTACGTCATTATAATCTACACTTCTACGATTTGCCCCGTGACCGCATCGTTGCATATTGCTCGGCATAATAAATTTGCACGCACTATTACAGTGGCGTAGGAACCTGGGGAGCGGGGCAGGGGGGGTAAAACTAAAGTGATAAAAATATTAATCCCAGAATTTCCGTAGTAAATAAGCACATCCACTTATACAATTCGACAGCCATTGCCTTGGTAAAACGAATATGTTTGCCTGTATGCTTCGTTATTACATTAAAAATTAGGTTGAAATTTACTGAAATGGAGTATCACGTTATTTTTTTTAGTTTCTAGATCGCAGATAGTTGCTGTAAAACATCGTTTACATACTTTGAGTACAGTTAAAACATGACGAAATAACTAAGGTATGGTGAATTTTTTTGCGCCTTTGACGAAAAGGCCTCGGCGGCTGGGGCTTTGCCCCAGACCCCAGTTTTCACTCACAAAATCTGCTCACGAATTTGAACCATCAACTTTCAAAACGTTCCTACGCGACTGCACTATTATATTATTAAACAATAGTTGCTATTAACATGTTGACTAGCTTGTGCAACGATGCAGTAATGAGGCAAAGTGAAGTTATGATTTAATAATATTGAGCACAAGTAGAAGATTCAGATTGGCCCTTCTTTGAGATCACAATGCTTTTGAGTGTGTATCGTTTGGATTGGATGTATTTTTACAAGTTTTTTGTATGCGAAGGATTGAGTCAAAAAGTAATATATGTAGATTGTATTGTACTTCTTGTAGGTAGGTGTACACGTGTTAACACTTTTTTGATACATTGCCTTGCAATATATATTCTAGTTTCAAAATCTGTTTAGTGAATGCATACAAAAAAATTACTATTTTTACCAAAAATGAAAAATGTTCTCATGTTAACTAAAAATTGCTAAGTAAAAATAAACACTACATTATTGGTCATCCAAGCATGATTGTCGCAATCAACCACTACTTGTCTATAATGCTGCTGTCCGGGCGGACGCCCGGACTGCGGAATAACTTACCTTATTCTAGCTATCCATGAGTAATAGCGTTGAGTGACTGGTAATAGTACCGATTGCAAGTAACTACGTTATTTACTCTAATTGGTGAGAAAAACATTTTCTGTTTCGGAATTCGTTTTTTTAATGTATATTTTCGTTTAGAGATTTCCATCTAATATTATCTGAATGGACTACTTTTGAAGAATGACAATAATATGTAACTTTATTTCCAAAGGTTAATAACACCACTCACAAGGTCAATGTAGTAAAAGCCTAAAGTTTGCTCTCATATACATTACGTGATGAGGGCTCGAACAAGTGAAATTCTGTACAGTACATAATCAACGCCCTGCAATGCACAACCCGCCACTGCATGACGTAGTGGAGTGGAACACCATTTCAATGAGTTCAAGAGAGCAGTCAAAAATTTGTATTTTAAAGTTTTCATATTCAGATCCAAAAATTTTACGTTGTCTTTGTCTTGTTTCTTCTAGAATCTAGGCTAAATAGATATGTATTCTAATGAAAACCACAGAACGGACAGAGTTTGTTGTTCTTATTATGGTTGTTGTTACAGAATTTGTTATGTATAATTGCATGACACAACTAACATTATAAACACTTAATAATTAGTGAGTGATTGGAAAATACGTAAAAATGTAAGCAATGATTTGTCATTTACACACGTCGGGAGTGATTAAAAACGCGCGATGCACGGCCTCGAGACTGTCTCATCGGCGAGATTTGGGCTCGAGTCGAGGGGAGGGGGGGGGACTATTAGATTCAATGGGTTTATCTGTGATTTGTCTGTGATCTGTCTGTGACGCAGCGATCATTGCTTTACTAAATCTAGAACGACCCTGGTAGAAATATTTGTATGCCAAACGGTCGCCAAGCGGTCACCAACAGATCACCAAGGATTTTATTTGATCGCAACAGGTTACCAAGTGATTACCAAGGGTCGCACGTAATTTCTAAGAAATATATGACAGCCAAACGTTCACCAAAAGGCAGCAACGGATCCCAACTGTGCATGCAGTTATTTTGACACAAAAACGACTGTTGGCGACCATTTGGCTGCTGTTGGTGATCACTTGGCGATCACTTGGCATCAGTTGGTGTACTAGTTGGTGACCTGTTGGTGACCACTTGGCAACCATTTGGCAACCAAATATTTTTACTAGGGGACTCAAATAATGCGGACAGTGAATAAGCCAATGCGAATACTGCTTGTACAGTGTACGGATTTTAATTTATAGCCTGGATGTAGTCCTAATTATAGATGCTGAATTATTCTGGGTATGCACACAGTCCGCCACTGTTAACATGTTGTCATAAATTATGATTATAAACGCTATCCACACACAATATTTAATTATAGATGTAGGTACCTGTAGACCGAATAATAAAACGCCATTCAAATTTCAGTTGTGTTGGGCATCAGCTCAGACAGCGGAAAGACTGGGGCTTCCTCAGTTGATACAATTTCTATATTAGTTACCGTATCAAATGCCTAAAAATCAGGAACTTTAAATCGACAAAAGAGCTTGTTACAAATAAACATTACATATTATACACACGGAACAATATTTACATTTTTAGTTGCCTTGCGCTTTGCGCAACAAAACGAGTTTTTGTGACGTGGCTATCCAACAGACTAATAAAGAAACGCCCTTATTTACACAAATGATCCGGTTCGAGCCAAAACGAGCATTTCAATTCGAATCTTGAATAGTTATAATTTTTTAGTACCATATTCACAAAGATTGCGATTACATTCTTTAAAGAACTATATTTCGACCATCATGTGTCGGCGTTAATAATTATGAACGATGGTCCATTGTAAATCATAATACCATATTTTAGCATTGCTTTCATCGAGATATATATGACCTAGTATGATTTTGGTAAGACGTTACTCATTGGGACTCATCTAAACAAAATATATAACCTTATTGAAGCAAAACCTTGCACACATAACTCAATATGTCTTATACTGTTACCGTGTTCTATAACAAATACGTATTATAGGCCTATGCATTGTGTGGTGTTCTGCATTAGTTAAACAATTTCACTCATGGCCAATGAAATCGTTTTTTCGAACATAAATAACCACCCTGTCACTCAAAAAGTCGTATCGCCAGAGTGCGCCACTTGCTGGGGCCGAAAAGGCCTAAAATAGCTGCAAAACATGCATTCGTAGTTCAGTAGTTTAGCGGTAACTACACATACGATTTTGATAATTTTTTTTTTATTTTAAAGATAAATGTTGAAATTAGGACTTATGTTTTGTACTTTTTCCATAAAAAAATTTGTAATTTTTTTATAAAGCTCTAAAGTGAAGGTAAATTTTCAAAATATTGACCAAGTTCGCAATTTTTTATAAGACCATATTATATACAATATCGAAAATCGACAAAACATAAGTTCTAGTAAATTTTATTGTGAAAAAAGTAAAAAAAAAATTATGCCGATATGACAGTTGTGGGCCGAGTTCTAACTGAAATGCTGGGACACTGCATCGCACCGATATTATAGCTACTCCTGTGCAACCTTAAGTAAACAAATTGAAGTAGATTAACTAGTAACTAACAATGAAATAAAACACAACCCCACGTCAAGGCTTTTTAAGTTATTTAAACACAACATAAATAAAGCTAAGTGATGAGTACGAAACAAGGCAAGAGCAGAACAGATTTAGACAAGAGCACTCAATTTTGACAACAAATGTATTTTTATTTCTTGCTTGACCTCGGAAATTTTTGTAAAATGTAATAACTGATCAGGCAAGTCATTGAAAGACTCGGGGACTAAACACTCAAGGCGCCTCTGACCGTATTTATTATTACTTCTAGGAACTTCAAATTTTTGTTTAACCTGACTACGTGTCCATTTGTTTCTCTGCACAAGAATTCTATAATCATTTTTAAAGTAATATTTTATTAAAAGTTGGTAAGTGAAAAAGCAGTCAACAGGAAGAAGATTGCAAAAGAGGTATGTCTCCCGAGTCGACAGAGTTTGACAATTACGTGGTCTTATTTGGCGTAACAGCTTATTTTGTAGTACTCGAATTTTATTTAAGTGGCAGTCAGTGGAATACCCCCACGCAAGTAAACCATAAGAAATAATAGATTCTGCAAGAGCGATATATACATTTCGCAACACTGAAAACGGTAAAACGTATTTAAGAAAAAAAACACTGTCGGAGGCAGGCTCGTAGGCGCTTACAGATCGAGTCAATATGAGGTACCCAGCTGAAATGTTTATCAATCACTAATCCCAAATAAATATGCGAGTCAACATTATCGAGAAAATCACTGCATGCACACGTAAGTGGATCTACTTGATTATGCAAACATTCATTGGAATGAGTGATCACCCTGACCTCACGGAGACAATCTCTGTTTTGAGGTGCACACAAATGAATTATTTTTGTTTTATTTGCATTAATTATTAAGTCTCTATCATGAATCTCTTTAAGAAGGTTTATAAAATCTATCTGTAAATGCAACTGTGCTATTTCAAAGTTTTTATGTACTGAAACAATCAAAATGTCATCGGCATAAATAAATACATAGCAATATTTAAAACATTTAACCAAATCATTAACGTACACCAAAAATAGAATTGGACCCAAAATAGAACCCTGAGGAACTCCTGAAATAACATCACGTTCGTGACTTAAAAAATCACCAACCTTAACTCTTATTCTCCTAGTTCTTAGGTAATTTTTAAACCAGTTTAAAATTGGGCCACGAATACCTATTCGCTCAAGACATTTTAAAAGTTTGACGTGATTTAATGTATCAAATGCCTTGCTTAAATCCACAAACATGGCCGCAATGTGCATATTGTCGTTTAATTTGTTATTAACCAAGTTCGCAAATTTCACTAGAAGATCGGTTGTGCTCTTACCTTTCTGAAAACCAAACTGATTTTTAGTAATAATTTTAAATTTATCTAAATAGTTGCATAAAGCGTCAGCTACTACTCGTTCCATTATTAATAATAATAAAATAATAATAATAATAATAATAATAATAATAATAATAATTTAATTATTATTAATAACATTAGAATTTAGTCAAGATATCTGCATGGAGTTTGGAGTAGACAAATGTAAGACGCTACATATCGAAAAGGGTAAGGTTACACAAGCAGAAGAGTTCCAGCTAGATGATGGAAATAGGATTGGAATAATGGACGATAACGATGTATACAAATATTTAGGATTCTCACAAGCTGCCAGAATTGAACATAAAGTTATGAAAGCAAAATTGATAGATACATACAAGAAACGACTAAAGTCTATCCTCAAGACGCAACTAAACGGTAAAAACAAGATCACGGCAATAAATACATATGCTGTACCAGTACTGACATATTCATTCGGAATCATTAAATGGACGCAGACAGACATCCACGCGTTGGAAATATTAACTCGTACTACACTTACCAAACACAGAATACATCATCCTAAATCAGCAATAGAGAGATTGACACTTCCAAGAGAAAAAGGAGGACGGGGCCTAATTGATCTGAACAACTTATATTATAAACAAATAGACATTTTAAGAAAATACTTTTTTACAAAGAGCAACCAATCCACACTGCATAGGGCTGTGGTGCTAGCTGACAAATCATTAACTCCACTCAATCTAGCAAACGAAAATGTCAATCTACAAGGGAAACTCATAACTGACGCTTCAAAAGAGTTACGTCTCTCAGAAAAGACCCTACACAAGAGACATTATGATGAACTACACAAAGGTCACGTAGATATTAAAGCATCAAATAGGTGGTTAAACAACGGGGAACTATTTGGAGAAACAGAAGGTTTTATGATGGCTATTCAAGACAGAGTGATTGCGACGAACAATTATAAAAAATACATAACACAAGATGCGACAGTAAACGATCAATGTAGAAAATGTAGTGCAAAGGGTGAAACAATCGAACACATCATATCCGGGTGCAAGTCACTATGTCAAACAGATTACCTCTACAGACATAACCAAGTAGCTAACATTATTCTTCAAAAACTAGCAATCAAGTACAACCTCATTGACACACACACACCTTACTACAAATACAAACCAGAGAAAGTACTAGATAGTAAAGATTACAAATTATATTACGACCGCACAGTTATAACAGACCAAACGATACATCACAACAGACCGGATTTAATAATAATTGACAAGAAGAAACAAGAAACTACCCTTATCGACGTTGCTATCCCAATGTGCCATAACGTCGAGACCACGTGGAAGAAAAAAATTGACAAGTATAGTGAACTTGCAATTGAGATCAAGAAGATGTGGAAACAGAAAAAGGTAAATACAATCCCATTCATTATATCAGCCAACGGCATCATACCGAAGAAGCTACATGAAAGCATTAAACAACTAGATCTTCAACCCAATGTATACATCGAGACTCAAAACGCAGTAATACTCAACACGTGTAGAATAGTTCGTAAATTTCTAAACTAAGAATGATACTTCGAGATTCCGAGACAGCTTCCATCCTGACATGGATTTCGTGGTTTCCTATAGTCCGAAGAGCAAATGCTAGGATGGCGACGAGAAATCGGCCACGACCGTACACAGCAGAAAGAAAACATCATCTACAAACAATATTACAATTTATAAATGACTTATTTTAGTTAGAGTTAAGACAAAAGTAATAATGTATGTAATAGGTACACATGGAAGTACTTGACGTAAGTCCGTACAACATGTTAGCTCCGGTTTTAACCGAGTTTGTATGAAATACATCCAATAAAATAATAATAATAATAATAATAATAATAATAATAATAATAATAATAATAATAATAATAATAATTATAATACTTTAAAAGTATTGGAAATGTATAAGGTCAATCCAATTATTGTCAACTTCTGCAAAAATATGATGCTAAATTGGAATACAAGTATGAAAATAAGAACGGAAACTGAAGAAATCGCATCAGGTAATGTTCACATACAACGAGGAATATTTCAGGGTGATTCGTTATCGCCACTTCTATTTTGCATGAGCTTGTTTCCTTTGACAAAGTGCCTCAATGACGCAGGTTTGGGGTATGCATTATTGCCGAATGAAGACAAAGTCTCGCACCTTCTGTACATGGACGATTTGAAGTTATTCGCGAAAAATGACGATGAACTTAGTATCTTACTAAATATCGTCAAAACTTTCAGTGACGACATTTGTATGGAATTTGGAATCGAGAAGTGCAAGAAAGCGACATTTAAGAGAGGGAAGATTGTCGCAAGTGAAAACATCCAACTTGATGAGCATACCACTATTGAGGACATTGGTCAAGAATCAACTTATAAATATCTTGGAATAGAAGAAGGCAATGGTGTTCAGCATACAATGATGAAAGATAAATTGAGCAAAGAATACAAACGACGTCTAAGATTAATACTTGAAAGTGAATTGAACGGACGAAATAAAACTATTGCAATTGGTCAATTTGCTGTGCCAGTAATATCTTATAGCTTTGGGATATTAGATTGGAGCATAGAAGAACTTAAGAGATTGGATCGAAAAACGAGAAAACTGTTGACAATGAACGGAATGCACCATCCACGAGCGGACGTCGAAAGACTGTATATCGCAAGGAAGAAGAGGTCGAGGTATAACTCAACTAGAGGGGTCATACAAAACAGCAATGATTGGTTTGAGTTTATACATAGAAGGAAAGGGAGATGACAAATTTATTAGAATGGTTCAAGAACATGAGTCCAGCAAAGCTATGAGAAAATCTGTCATTAAGTTAGGCAACAAGTTTCAATCAGGTTTGGAATTAACCGATATTAATCAGATAAATGGGTCCATCACTAACAAGGTCAAGATAATCAAGAAGCAAATAAAGAACATTATCCAGAAAGATTTAATAAGTTGCTGGAAGTCTAAACCTTTGCATGGACAATATATTACACGCATGGAGCAACCACATATTGACCAAGATCAAACCAATAAGTGGCTGGGCAGAAGTAATCTCAAAGGTGAAACTGAAAGTCTTATTGTAGCTGCACAAGATCAAGCCTTAAGAACAAAAAGTTATGAAAAAAGAATTCTCAAACTCGACGTAGATGACAAGTGTCGTTTGTGTAAGCTTTATGAAGAAAGCGTAGAGCACATTATTTCTGGATGTCCGGTCTTAGCAAAAACGGAATACATTGATCGACATGATAAAGTTGGGGCATATTTGCATTGGAACATTTGTAGAAGTTACAACATCGAAACTTCTGACAAATGGTACATGCATATACCAGAACAAGTAGTTGACAATGGTAATGTGACCATATTGTGGAATGAGCTAATAATCACTGATAGAAAGGTTCTTCACAACAAACCAGACATTGTTGTTAAAAACAAAGCGACTCAAAAATGTTTGATCATCGAT
Source organism: Sweltsa coloradensis (assembly GCA_024449915.1). Lineage (NCBI taxonomy): Eukaryota > Metazoa > Arthropoda > Insecta > Plecoptera > Chloroperlidae > Sweltsa > Sweltsa coloradensis. The sequence goes on along the minus strand of JAMZAV010012390.1, from coordinate 5,881 downwards.
GTAGCTATTCCATCAGACCGCAACATAGTCCTAAAGGAAGCAGAAAAACGCACAAGATATCGAGACCTTCAAATAGAAATTCAACGAATGTGGAATGTCCGTTGTAAGATTGTTCCCATTATTATTGGAGCTTGTGGGACAATTGGAAGAAGTTTTGAAGAGAACCTCCAACATATCTCTGGCAATCACTGGACTCCAGAGCTTCAAAAGGCAGCATTATTAGGAACCGCCCACATACTACGCAAAGTTTTAGTGTAAAAAAAATTGTTTCTGTTATTTCTTGTATGTATTGTATTTTGTTAATGCCATGTATATTTAATTTTTATGTAATAGGGGTTTCACCTTAGAGATGTGGTTCATCTCTGGTGAAAGTTCTTAAATACCCATTATGTAATGTTCATATTGGTGAATAAAGAATAATAAGAATAATAATAATAATAATAATAATAATAATAATAATAATAATAATAATAATAATAATAATAATAATAATTTTTTTTTTTTTTTTTTTTTTATATTTAAAAATATTACATGCATTTTTTATAAAAAAACAATTTGACATCGTTGTCCACAAAGCCACATAGCGGCTTGTCTGTGGATTATGAAACATATTATATTGTACATGGATCAGACAGACTTAATTAAATTTTAATTTTATTACACAAATAATGTTCATAGGCTAAATTAAAACTGAAATAAATAATTATACAACAACGAGAATACGACTTAACAATACTGAAATATACTAATTGAATTTGATATGACAGGCGAGAACATTCTTACATGATAAAAATCGCGACGGTATAACAAAGAAATAGTTTTTAAATTAATCAAATTAAAATGATTTATAAGTTAATCAATAGGCCTATCAATGGAACAAAGTAAGTAAATTTTAAGTTTATTTTTAACCTCACTATACGATTGCAAATCTTTCATATCCTCTGGTAATTGATTAAACGTATGCGGAAAGGAATACTCAAGAGTTCTCTGGCCGTACTTATTGACGTATTCTGGAATATCAAAGTTAGTTTTTAACATAAATCTTGTATTATATTGATGCTCATTGCGTGAATTTTTGTAGATGTCACTAAAATAATATTTAACCAAAAGGCGAAATCGATACAGTAAAGAAACAGGCAATAAAAAGCAATATGTGTACAAGTCATGTGTATGGAAAACGATTGAGTTTTTACTTTCAGGGATAATGAGTTTTAACATTTTATTTTGCAACACTTGAATGGGTTTTAAGTGAATGTTACTCGCATTGCCCCATGCTAATAGACCATAAGAAATTATTGATTCTGCCAAGGAGATATAAACAGTTTGCAAGGTAGTATAAGGCAAAATATATTTTAATTTATATAATTGAAATGCGCAACTTCTAAGCTTTTTGCAAACTGAATCAATGTGAGGCTTCCAACTAAAATATTTATCTACTATCAACCCTAGATACACGTATCAACACACTCGATCTCCTCAACACATTCACATATCACCACACTATTACTAGTATGCAAACACTCATTGGAATGACTTATTATGTGAATGCTATCCGAACGTGAATCATTAAAAGGCGAGCAAATGTGTAATAAAATAATAATAATAATAATAATAATAATAATTTTTTTTTTTTTTTTTTTTTTTTTTTAATTTATTGAAGCAAAAAACTAAATTGGAACAATATTCACATACATTTCCTCCCACTAAGCCAAATGGCTCATCAGTGGGTTACATAATTATTAATGATATTACATCTCATTCGTAGCGTCAGGCTTAATACAATGAAATAAAAATTAAAAAAAAAAAAAAAAACATTCAAACTATTAAATGAATATACGGTGCTTACATAGGTAATCAATTACAAAACATAAATACTACAACCCTTTACAAAAACATACAAAAATAGAATATACAAGAATCACTAATTATAAATTATAATAATATCTTTACCTACCACACAGATTCGTTTTCAACAACATAAACATCTAGAAAATAGGACTGAAAATGACTTAAATCGAGCATGAAGGAAGGTTGTTCAGGTAGTGCGATTTTACTCTATTCTTTATTATAAATTATAATAATAATAATAATAATAATAATAATAATAATAATAATAATAATAATAATAATAATAATAATAATAATAATAATATATTATTTTTTTTTTTATTTTTTTTTTTTTTAAGTTGCCTTTATTGAACAATTTATTTACAGATACAATCGATTGTCCTGCGAAGCTACAAAACAGCTTATCTGCAGGTTCAAATCTTTTTATACATGTGTACATAGTAATACAATAAATCAATCCCTTGGAATCCAGTTCCTATGTCAATACAGATGATATTTCCATGACAGTTATGCATTCTTGACAAACAAAATTAAATTAAATTGATTATTTCTTTTTAATACGGCAACATTGAATTTAAATATTCCCTAGAATGAAATTGAGATACAACAAAATTCAATAAAACAAACAAAAAATAAATAAATAAAATAATAATACTAATTGTAATAAATAAGTAACACACCCTAAACAAAGAAACAGCTGCAAGGCTTTGATTAAGCTTTTTTTAAAGACCAAATTCCACCACAACCATAAAAAACCATGATCAAAACATCACCACAATAGCACATTTTACATTTAAACATGATGACAGTTCGAGCACCACGACACGCACAACCACAATTCGACTATATTTCATTATTTTTTAACGATTATTTTTTAACGATTGAAATAGGTGAATCATGGAGGTTATTAAACACAACGTAACTTTTTATTTTTCAATTTTTTTAAATATGTAATCTTTTAAACTCTTCTTTAATTTTGCATAGGTTTGAACGTTTTTGACATTTTCAGGCAATTCATTGCATAACGCCGGTACAGCATAATGTATGCAACGCAAACCGTAGTTGGTGTACACACGTGGAACCACATACATACAATCATTTCCACTCCGTGTATGGTACGTACTTTTATACTTTTCAGACTTGATATTGAAAAGGTGTTTAATAATAAAATAATAAAAATACATTTGCTGCACCGGCAGAATGTTACAATATTTGTAAGTTTGAATAGTGTTATAATTTTTAACAACATTTGTTGAGCAAAACAAAGAGCGCACAATAGAATTTTGCATTACTTCCAGAGGAGACAGAGTGAGTGTAGACGCCGATCCCCAAGCAGTTATTCCATACGACAAATATGAATGAACAATGGCATAGTAAACCATTTTTAAAATATTAAGAGGAAATAGGTCACGTATTTGAAAAATATAGAAAGACGATATTCGAATACTTTGCAAAATTTTTGCCACGTGTAATTTAAAAGAAAAAGTGTTATCTACCACAATTCCCAAGTATTGGTATTTTTTAACCTCGACAATTGACGGACAACTACACAATGACGGAATATTAAACATTTGAATGTTAGAATTTACGACGGGTAGAACAACCTGTTTTAGACACAATGTGGTGTGCCACTGTACATTAATCTTAACGTCACTTAGTTTGTTGGGCGCATGAATGCACATTATGTTAGTTTTTCCTAAGTTTACAACTAGACCCATGTCATGAAGCCATTTTTGAAATGAAATGAGATCCTGTTTTAATTGTGTTAATGCTACGAGCAAGTCGTAATGCGTGATTACCAACACAGTATCATCTGCGTATAAATATACCTTACAATATCTAAACACATTTGGCATACTATTAATATATAAAAGAAAAAGGGTTGGTCCTAAAATTGAGCCTTGTGGGCACCCCGTATTTAATTTTATAATTACTGCTAAATTCACCATCAATTTTAACTATAATGTCGCGTTCAGTTAAAAAATTTCTAAACCATGAAAGAATTGGCCCCCGAACACCGGCTTTTTCTAACATTTCAAGTAAAAATGTCCAAATTTACCGTATCGAAAGCTTTGGCAAAATCTACAAAAACACAAAGTGCAAATTTATTTTTATCAAGTTGACCATTAATGTAATTCGAAAAATCATCTAAAGCCATGTCCGTCCCTTTACCTTTTTGAAAACCAAATTGGCACGGCGTTAAAATTTTGTACCTATTCAGATAGTTTAGTAATTCCGTATTAACGTATCGCTCACATATTTTATCAATAGTAGAAAGTATCGATAATAAGTAATAATAATAATAATAATAATAATAATAATAATAATAATAATAATAATAATAATAATAATAATAATAATAATAATAATATAATAATAATAATAATAATAATAATAATAATAATAATAATAATAATAATAATAATAAAGATTTAATTCTGATTGTGTTTGTCCGTAGGTGGATTTAATTCTGATTTGGGCCATCAAAATCCAACTCGCAACCTTCTCGTGGTTTAGCCCGTGATTAGGGGAGTTTTTCTCCCCGAAACTAATGGCGAGCTCTGGGTCGTCGTCTGGGAAATTTCCCCTTCTCTTTGACTACCTCCACGACGTGTAAGAACCTCTCTCTCTCAATGTCTGAAATTAATCCAAGTCATCCCATAATTCACAAGATTCAGATTATACTTACAAATCTTTCCTATAAACAAAAGTCTGTAGTATTTTGTTGGGTCCCTGGTCATTGCGGGATCTTAGGTAACGATATAGCAGACAAATGTGCAAAATCAGCATGCGAAAAGGACAGCATAGACTGTCAGCTAATCATTCCTTCAGATTTAAAAGCATTTGTAAACAAAAGCTTAAAGAGCAATGGCAATATTCCTGGAACAAGATTGAAAACAATAAATTACGTCAAATCAAGAATGGCACGGCAGCCTGGATCTCTTCACGTCGCTCCTCTCGCCGTGAAGAAGTGGTTCTGGCTCGTTTAAGAATCGGGCACACATACCTCACTCACGGATATCTTCTAAGAGGTGAAGATCCTCCCATTTGTGATGATTGTGGCGAAGTTTTAACTATTAAACACGTTTTAGAAACCTGTACAAAATATAGTAGTGATAGAGAAGATTTTAAATTAAAACCTTCCCTCAGAGAAATTTTATCAGACAACTCCACGACAAGCGATAATGTTATTAATTTCTTACGTAAAGTAAACGTTTTAAATTCAATTTGAAATTCATATATATTTAGCAACCAGAAAATTTGGTGGGCACTGATAACTTTACTGTTTTGTGCCCTAATATCCCAACTAACTAACTAGCTAACTAATCTTTGAGGCGAAAATAATCTTATAACTGTTAAAGCGCCCTAAAACTACTACTACTACTTCTAATAATAATAATAATTTGAAATAGCTGTGTTAATAGTGGTTGGTGGTAGAGAAGTTTGCTGAGCACATGACTTTAAATGTGACTTTGAATGGTATTTGCTTATGTGTGCAGTAAAAGATTTTTGTACTGTATACTCCTTAGAACAGTCTGGTGAGGGCAAGACACTTTGGTACTTCCATCAAAATGCAGCTACGAATGTCATATGTGGTCAGCAATGTTGTGGAAAGTAAGTGGACAGTTACCCCAGTAAAACGCAATTGGTGATGAAGTTGTGACATTTACAGATTTGTGCAGTACCGGTATGTGTTTCTTCACATTATGGTCTCTGTAAATGTGAGTTGTAAACGATGAATATACATTAAACTGACGTGAGCATGTTCTGTACCCACATAAAAATAATCGATGTGGACCAGATTGGTGAAAACTGATCTAATGTGTCACATAGAATCTTGCTGAATCGCTTCTATTATGTGCAGGCTGGAGACTGTACTTTACATTTACACATATTTTTATGTTTATAACATCTTTAAAAAATCAAGACAAGTCTGTGTGCTGCTAGGCCCATAGATCAGCATATATACACAGTACTGTGTAGGTCAAAAATGCACGAAGTATGTACCTTAAATTGGTGTACGTTCTTATCC
>JAMZAV010012389.1:0-18850 GCA_024449915.1 Sweltsa coloradensis | reverse complement strand
TCCCCAAAAAAAAATTTTTTAAGGAAAAACTTAATTCTTATTTCTCTACAAGCCTTTTGTTCATTTAAGTCAAAACTTTTCCCCCACGATCCTCAAAGTCCATAGAAAAGTTCTTTCGGTAAAATTTTACTGCCCTTGTTTGACCAAAGAGGAGCCAATTTGCGAAATCAGGCTATGTACGTAGAATAACAGTTCATTTCTGAGTAAAATAAAAAAAAATTATTGAAATCGGACGAAAAATGTAGACGTAGTTTGAAAAGTACGAACGCCTTGCAAAGCACACTTTTGGCTCCATTGGTGGCGCTCTCTTGTGAAATTCGATCGTGTCTACTTCGAAGCAAGTATAGGGGAGGTAATGTGGGCTGGATCTGGACACCGGATGATCTTGTCATCAGATCATGGACTTATAATAGTAACTGGATCAGATTTCATAAACACAATCTGCTATTTTGATGTTTGCTTGCAGCTTTTTACATCGTTGTAAGAATTCTATAATATTCTCTACCAGAAATTAATGATGGAGATTATTGTTGTCAACGTCACTTTATTGACATCATGCTATTCGGACTATTCGACATTAAAAGTAACAAGAGATCGCGCCACCGTCGCGCGGATTCTTGCAATATGGCCGGAGAAACGAGGTACAGCCGCTGTTTACCACACGCCGGCGTATAACAATCAACAGTATTTTGAGACGATACAACATCTTTGCATCGTTCTAAAATATACTACCGTTATATTGGACAACCTGAATATTCTCACAGTGTAATTAAGATGTTTTTCTTATTGTAAAATGATGTTTTCCTATTTTCTGTGCCGTTTTTTGCACTTCACTTGTATTCATAAATGATACATGCTATGATTTACGGTCGATTACTATTTACTATTTATTTATCCTATTTCGCACACATTTAAACGGTTTTTAAACAAAATGCGGCAATACAAATAATATAAAATGATAAAATAGCCCCCCACACCTCCCCCCCACCCTACACACACACACACACGCACTCACATATGACAATCACCAGTTCAGAGCTTTAGGCCTACGCCTAACATCACAATCTCGTTTCATATTGTAGTTTCCTTTTCAATGGACATTTTAATAAGGAGGCTATAAATTTATCTAAAAGCTCTAGTATTGTACAAAATACATGCAATTATTACAACACTAAGATAACAATGACCATGACAGATAAAATTGGGCAACTCGATTCGATTTCGAAGCATTGAGACCGAGATTGAGACATGGCTTTATTTGTGTGACCTCTATTTCCTATTTTTATTTTGAACTACGTGAACAAAATTAATATATAACCAAAATTATATTCAACTTGACAGTGATTTCGTCTACGTTATTATGTCGACGTATATAAGCATATTCACAATAATGATGTATTAAAATCCTAGATTATAGAGGCTAGCAGCTCATGGGACAGGCAACATACAATAAAAATAACTAAGATAATATGTGAAAAAGATCGCATACTATAGGAAATGTAAGAGTATTATGTTAATAATGTTTTTAAAATACGTATTCAAACTGCTTTGTAATAAACAAATACATAAAAGCTGTCAAAGTACAATAGGCCCTACAAATACCTGCAAATTCTAGGCCTTAAAATGAGATCTAGGGCCTATATGCCTATTATTCCGTCCGACCCTCTGTCTGTTGTAAAAGTTGACTACAAGAGTAAATACCACATCAGCATAGACTAATATCCCCAGATTAAAATCTTTTCATATTTGTCGAGTGTTAAAACAAATGATAAAATCAGCAAAAACCCAACCACCTACCAAAAGAAGAACAAATTAAAATTTTGCGAAAAAAACTGCCTTTTTAAAATGGTAGGCTTTTAAATGGGACTGATTTTTTTATTTTTAAATTTACTTATTTTCAAACATAGTACACATTTCACGTCCTTTTTCAACACCACTTTGCTAGTGACTACTAAAAAAAATATTTTATAACAAAAAAATATGTGAGGTCACACCCTCAAATCATAATAATATTATCCCTTCTAAACTCAAACATCCCCCCCTTGATTGGAGACAAAATACAAAGAAGTATTACATAAGACTTTGAGTAGGGAGAGGAATTTAAATGAAAATTTGGTCTTTACACGTTGCGACCTAATCGTATGTTGACAACTCGAATAGCCCATCACCCGGGGAGAGTTTTCTACGCCCCCCCGTTTCCAGGAGGGGAGGAGCGATCATCTCAAACGTTTAAATCTGTAGTTTCCCGATCGAAGAGTTCCCAAAGAGTCTCTGATCTGCTGAAGGGAAAGCCTACTACAAATTCCTTTACTAAATGTTTATGTAATACTTTTTGTTTTTTTGATTCCAATAAGGGGGGAGTATGTTTGAGTTTAGAAGGCAAATTTTATTTGCTTTGGGGGGGTGGACCTCACATCATTTTTTGTTATAAAATATTTTTTTTTTTGTAGTCCTAGCAACGAGGGTGTTAAAAGGGACGTGAAATGAGTGTAATGTTGAAAGAAAAGTATTAAAATAAATAAAAAAAAAAATATACAGTCCAATTAAGAAAGCTCCCAGTTTTAACATTGACCCGGGCCCCGGAGGCCCACAATATTAAAAAAAAGCCTACCATTTTAATCATGACCCGGGCCCCGGGGGCCCCCTATTAAAACGGTGGGTTTCTTAAATGGGACTGTAATTTTTTTATTTTTTAAATTATTTTATTTTAAAATAGTACACCATTTTCACATATTTCAACTCTTTCGTTGCTAGGACTACAAAAAAAACATTTTTTATAAAAAAAAAACATGATGTGAGGCAAGCCCTACAAGCAAATAATATTATGCCTTCTAAACTCAACATACTCCCCCGTTGATTGGAGATCAAAATACAAAGAAGTATTACATAAAAATTTGGTAGGGAGAGGAATTAAATGAAAAAATTGGTCTTTTCATACTTTGGGAAACCTATGTAGGGACAACCGAATAGCCCATCCTCCCGGGCAGAGCTTTTCTACGACCCCAGTTCCATTGGAGAGGAGGCAGACATACAATAAAAAATGGTGGTTTTTTAAAATTTGGGGACTGTATTTTTATTTTTTATTTGAATTATTTTACTTCAAACATAGTACACTCATTTCACACCCATTTCAACTCGTTCGTTGCAGTGATACTAAAAAAACATATTTTATAAAAAAAACATGATGTGAGGTCAACCCTCACAATGCATAATAATATATGCCTTCTAAATCAAACAACCCCCCCCGTGATTGAGATCAAAATACAAAGAAGATTACAAAGACATTGAGTGGGGAAAGGGGAATTAAATGACAAATTGGTCTTTATCACGTTGCGACCTAATCGTTTTTGACAACTCGAATAGCCCACACTCCTGGGCAGTGCTTCTACGCCCCCCATTTTCCCTTTGGGAAGGGGGGCAGACGACATCCGAACAAGGGCACACCATCCCGGTGGGGGTTTTTGGGGGGAAGTGGACATTTGTCGTTGTGGAGTCCGTGAGGTAGCCCTTGACAATTTTCACAACTGTGGTGAAATTGGACTCGTTGCCAACGTGATAACGGGTTGATTGTAGACGTTTTAAGCAATTTGGGCTCGGGTGGGCTTTTAAGGGAGCGCCATAGAAAAGACCGGATTTAAAAACGTTGGATCTTTAGGATCTTTTGACAAAACGGAAAAGGGGAGGGGAATTAACATGTTTCAATTTGAGAAAGTAGAGTAGTAATTTTCAAACGTCAGTGTAGCCGTCCCTCCCAACGTTTCAAATGAAATTTCATGGATTTTCACTGCAGTTCCAGAGACCACCAAAGGTGGTGCAGGGGGGAATAAATTTGCCACGTAAATGTTCTTTGCGCTATTCCTTGATCTGATCGCAAAACGTTTTCGGTAAGGAACAGCCTACGAACCTTGAAGTTTAGGGTTTGAGCCCACAAATTTCGTAGCATTGTACTGTAAAGTGTAGACATTGCCTTTTTGGGCGTAAATTCTTAACGCTGTTTAAAAAGGCTTCAGTCGAAAAATTACTCACTATTTCCCAAAGTGTACAGCTTTTACTGAAAAGATACAAATATTGAAAAACATAGCATTTGTTTGTATTTTTGCGCGACTGATCCAGTCTTTTGAAAAGGGCCAGCATAATCATCCTGTGTACAAAAGGACGAGAGGTTGAAAGGGGGTTTAGGTAATTGCCCATCAATTTTGATTTTGATCCCTTCAGTTTGAAAAAAGGTAAAATTTGTAAAGCAATTCTGATACGTTTGCCTGGGGATCCAAATTTTGCTGGCGCAAGATGCATTTAAACAATGCGGACCAGCATGAAGTAGTTGAGATTTCAAAATTTGATAATCAATTAGAAAAGTTTGTTTGGTGGCAGGAAAAGTGGATGCTTGTTATGGGAAGTTCTAAAATTATTTAACTCCAACGACTCGCGGGAATTTTTCATCGTCTAAAAATGGATAAAAGATTTAACAGTAATTTTTTCTTTGAAATTTGGGCCCGTTGTCTTGAACTCTGAATTCACAAAGGTAAACATCTTTTTGCACACATTTAATGAAAATTTTTGAGAGCAGTTTAGCCCCTCAGAGAAGCACACCTGATTTTCTTGACACGAATTCTTACAATTGAAGTTGAATCGCAAACAATACGAAAATAGTGTGTCATTTTCGAGAGGAGGTTTTTGGAAATAATCCGGTTTTTACAGTGTTAGTAAAACATGGTGTGAAATTTACGTTTTCGGAATGGAATTGTCACTGTTCAAGATGGGAGGTGGGGGCCCACATAGGTGGGTTTGCTGTACCCAACAGGTCCGGCACCAATATCAAGTTGTTAAGGTTTTGGATCATTTCCTCTTAAAATAAGATCGCGGGGTTTTTGGGGTTGGAAATTACATGTTTCCAACCCTTAACTTAGTGTTTTCTTAAATTTTTGGATACTTTTCGAAACAAATTTTTCCCCCGTTTTGAAGACAGGATAACCTGATAGAACAATGTGAATCGTCAAAGATGATGCTGTCCCCCTTTGGTTTTCAACTTGTATTTTTTTTGTACCAGTTGTGTAGTAACAATGCCCCACAAATTTTAAAGGGGGCAGGTTACTTTTTTACAGGTGTACTTTTTTTTTGACACGAGATGAATACTAATTCTTTTTTAAAACATTGACGCCCTGAGATTAAACACGCATACGCTCGTTTGAGCATCTGAGAAACCATGAATCTGTATGTCTATGATTGGTGCTTTGCATAAACTAATCGGTCAATTCAATGTTGTTGACAAAAGGGAAATTTTTGGTGAAGCTGTTCCCTTCCCTCAAAACTCTTGTGGTAGTCGATATCCAGTCTAGTTTTTGAAGCCATAATTTTGTAGAAATATTTATGTAAAATCACTATTGGGCTGCGAGACCCAAGGGCAAATACGAGCAATGATTGATGAAATCTTTTGTTTTAAAAATTCTGGCGACACTTTTATCGGCGAATATGAAAAGCTTTGTTTGTCGAGAAACTTTTCTGACTTCGGATTCCACAAAAAACCAAGTGTTTTTAAAGCTGTCTGTGCGATCAAATTTAAGAGGTAATGGGTTTCTCGTATCTGTAGGTATTGCTTCAAAAATCTGGACAGTTTGAACACCATTTTTGGGGGAATCCCACTATTTAATAGCAGGTCAGTCATTTGAATTTGAAGAGCATCCCGGATATTTTCACAGCCATGAGCAAGCATAACGTAAAAGTCTCGTCCTAGCACTTCTGTAGCGCGAGGAAGCTGAGCTTCTTCTTTGGAAGTTGTTTTAAGCATCGTGTTGCCCAAAAAGGGGGCGAAAGCGTGCCCTAGGTGACTGTTAAGCTGTAACATTTGACAGATTCTTCAGGCGATGTTCTCCAGAGAATTCTTTGAATCGAGTTTCCCGTGGGTCTCGTTGACTTGACGTACATTTTAGAATGTCAGCTGTAAATGCAAATTTTATGGTTTTTTAAACCTACCACGATTGACCCAAGTCTTGTTGAATGTAGGGGCCCACCCCAAGGGTATTTTTAAGGATTTTCCGTTCGTAGTTTTGGGTGAAGCGTCAAAAAAACTGTGTCTTGGTTGGGTTGGGAAACCTTAAAAAACACAGATGAGGGAGATAGTAACATTGTCAGGGAAGTACACCCAAACTTTTTGCACTTGACCCTATGGCCCAGTTTCGTATTCTTTAAGAAATGTTTTATTTCCCAATGTAGTTTAAAATGTCGCTCCATTTTGTTTTTCGTCGGTTCTTGGCTTTGAGTGGACTTCCTCAAGTTTCCCCGAAAAGTTTCAGTTGCCGATCTAGACTGTCATCTTTTTAAAAGTGTGCGGTAACAGAGCAGTAGAGGCATCGCCCATATTGTTGGAAAAGTCTGCCCCGTATCCAAACCCAAATCTTACCGTGAATAGGATAAAAATTCCCAATCGGGCTTTTGCCAAACCTTTGAAGCGGAAAAAGAGTTTGCCCCATCAACAGATCAATTCTTTCCCGGCGGGAAGAAGTTGGGTAGCTAAATCGTGTCAGGTTTTTCCATGTTTTTTTCAATAACATATTGGGCCTGGCCGGTTTAGCGTTGCAGAACAAACATGACAAGTTAGCATTTAAGTTTCCCACTTTAGATGCAGTTGGATTCAACCATATGCTTGTTCTGAGGCTACGTTAGATACCCCGAATGAAAGGGGGTTTTATGTTTTTTTAATTCTAATGTTGTACTAAATTTCAGTACAAAAGTTGATTGACTTCCACGTCTAAAAAAAGCTTACACCTTTAAGCTTGCCATTTCAATCTTTTATGAGGATATTCTGTTGATTTGTAGAACATGTGATTGGATATCCTTGAATGCAAAGCATGCGTTTGAAAAAAGGTTGAATTCCTCGGACCATTATCTGTTTGTCACATAATGGGCGGTTAGAAATTCTCTGAACCGCAAAGAACCCCCGTTTTTAAGATGAGAATTGTGTAAAGAGTATGATGTTTTTTGCCACACTTTTGGGAACCCCTTTTAGTGGGGATGACTTGCAACGGCCCCCGTGCGAAAAAAACCCCGTTTAAGCAAACCGTTTTTTTGACACAAAATTTTTTCGAGCTAGGCTTAAGTCCGAACTCATCACATTTGTACAACGAAGTGATCATTTAAGCTGACATTTAGGGCAGTTTTTGCGTAGGCCTAGAAAAGTATGCATTAGATTCTATCGCTTTGGGTTGAATCTTCCCTTGACTTAGCAGTAATGAAAATTACGATTGTAAATTAATGTTACCTGAAGGGTGAACGTTTTTTTAAGTTTTTTCTGGGGTTTAAAAAAAAGCGATGAAAATATCAAGTGATGGGAAGCTTGATCATGAGAGGAGTTCCCCTCTTTGGTGTTTACTATTAAAGTCTGGGAATGATTAACAATATGACTTTTCCAAAGGTGTTTCAATACTAAGGGCCTTAAAAGCCTTTTTGATTTCTAGACACTGTGTTGAAAAGAAAAATTTAGTTGCAGATTCTTTTTGTACGATTAATATCAATCAACTCTTTTAAAATGTTGAGATGCATCAGCCTTTTATTTGATACGATTTTTCCCAAAAATTTCCAAGCCCCAGTGTAGTTTTCTCAGAGGTAAAATTTTGAATTTAATTTTAATGTGCCTGTTAGAACAGATATCAGATAGTGACTTTTCTATAATGGCCCCATCGTTTTTGTCGGAAACAAGCTCTGAAGCTGTCACTAAAACGTCAGCCACTTTGTATAAGAGCCGCAAAAAATAGGAACTTTATAGACGGGGAGGTTTAACTTAGTCTTTCTGGCCCGCGGATGGCCAATTGTACATTTGAGGGTCAGGTAACTAAGTGTTTTCTAGGTTCTAAAAGCCGACATAGTTTCCTTTGGCGAACCGAGTTTCAATGGTGATCCCCCTCCTTTATGGTCTATGTTTTTATCATGCAACTCTAGATTGGTTTGGACCTCATCAAACCTTTTTCCAGGTTTCCGAACTGTTTAAGTTAATTTGTATTTATTGAATCCCGCGATATGTCGAACTATGACAAACGTTAAATTTGTGAAAAGGGAGCTTTATAAAAAACCTCTCTGCTTTACCAAAACTTATTTGTTTTGTGTCCTGTTTAAAAGGGTAAAAAATAAAAAAATGTTTGTTGGACCTTTTTTTGGGGTTTCGACACTGCGAAGCAAAACAAACTCGTGATAAATCTGGCCCCGGGGACCCAAGATTAAAACTGGAGGCTTTTTAATGTGGGCGTATATTTATTATTTTTTTGAATACTTTTCTTTTAAACATAGTACACTCATTTCCCTCCATTTAACCGTTTGTTTTAGTGACACTAAAAAAAAACATATTTTTTAACAAAAACATGTGTGAGGCACAGCCCTCACAAGAAATAAATTATGCCTTCTAAACTCAAACACGCATTACTTTAAAACGTTTTTTCCCTCTTTGGGAAAAAGTATACTATACAATTGAGGGGATCATTTTACTTCGTAAGACTTTTTTCTTGCAGGAAACCATCAATCGTGATTATATTTTTTAAATATCAATAGGTACAAACGTCCAATTTGAACGCAAAACTCTATGTAATAGCTGCGCGCGGCGTAGGAACCTCGATTCCTGTCGCCGCTTGCCCCTAGAGCGCATACCGCAACTTTTAATCACGAATAAGGGTGATAGAGGAGTGAAGAACAATTACAGAAAATCATGCCTTTGCGGGATTTGAATCCGGTCCGTAGTGTAAATTCGCCCCGGTCCCTATGTGCAGGGCTGCGACGCGGACAATAGAATTTGAGACTGCCTAAATAATATGTAATCGCGTTCTTTAATTAGTAGATTATAATTTTGGTTCTCCGCAATGCAGGTTTGTAGTGCCCATTCAACCAATCTACATAATTACCCGCGTTGTAAGAACTAAGAAAAATATTGTTCACGATTAGTTATGTAATTATTTTATATAGTACCAAACCGACCCTTTATTCTGTTTTTTTAGATATCGTGTAGTGTTTTTCAGCACGATAAAGAAAAAAAAACATCGTTTGCTAACGCACGGTAGTCGGGCCTTTCGACCGGTCACACCCATAAATAAAACATTTTTGTAGGATGCCGCTGTAGGATATACAAATGAGATTTAAACTGGTGTGACCCTCTGGTGACTAACTAGGTAGTTTGCGGATAGGATAATTAAAATAACCGAGGACTATTCAATCCTTGCATTCGCATTAGCGACTGGGGAAAAGCTCGTAAAAAAACCTTCTTTCAGGATTGCGCCGGTCTCGACGGGATTCGAACCCGGGGTCATATCCATAGGACGACATCACCCATGCACTACGTAATGTTTGAATTATTATTACAAAAAATTTCATTTTATTGCTCTGGGGGCAAGCAAGTTTTGCCAAGTAATGTTTGTGGCTTGTTGGTCCAAAAGGATAGCGTCCCTCTTCCATAGCAGAAGGTCGCGGTTCGATTCCCGACTTGAATCAACCAATAATCTATGGGAAGGATATCGCATTACATCCACTGAGAGTGTGGCTTTGAAACCGTCTTAGCAACGAAGCACACAAGTTGTAAATGGTTGTTCCGAAGTAGTTAGGTCTATGCTGACTCATCCGCGGATAAATCATGGTAATCTGTGAACTGGGATTTAAAATGTCCGATTATTTCCCCAACGATGGCGTCGTCGGCTCGGAATTCGGACGCTTTAATTGAAGTCCGTCACTGAAATAACACTTTACATGCAACATGCATGTTTGCAATTATGATTTGTGTTTTTTTAAACCCTCATTGCATCAATTGTTTTGATTACCAGAACGATAATAATATCATGCATAGAGGCTTGGGCGCAATTTAAACATCACTCTGAGCGTCTCAATTGCAGTTCTTCCGTACTTACGAACTAGGGGAAGAAACATCCACATATAATTCATTCTGTTTTTTTATTGATATAATTACTTCTTATTTCTCGTATATAGGTCATTTTCCCCTGGAGTGGGACGTAGGAGGATATTTTAAAATTATATGATCGCTTATGCACCTTTATGTTTCCAAGAATTGTTCAGATCATTAAAAAGTTAAAAAAGAAAAGTTTTAAAATTGTTCCGGGTATAGTACCCAAAAACATTTCTATTTGCTTGGGTAAGTTATAATGTATATTACTAAAAAATATGCATTATAAGTATAATAATTTTAATTCCCTGCGCCGTGGAGATTGTTATTCTTTTAATGTACCAACCGTCTCGATTAACCTTGAAACCTTATACTTCAAAAAGTGATTTCCATTTTTACTTTAATTTGCAAAAAAAATGTTTGTCCAAGCAATTGAAATCAAAGACAAAAAATCATCTAAGTAGAAAACCTAAAACGTAGTTTTGCAATGCAGTTCATCTCTTCATGGCGTGTGAATGCACTTGCAAAGTGTGGCGAAGAATTCAAGAAAAAAAAAAAAACAAATGAAAAAGTGAACATGATCACATTTTTATTTTAGGTTTTTTCCCGTTTTTTTTTTAAATATAATTATTGTTCCCTGCGTTATATCTTATAGTTGACACTAGAGGCGAGCGTGTAAAATATGTCAAACATCACATTACTAAGTATTTCGTCGCGAGTGTACGTGAATGTACATAGTTGAACTCAATGTACCTCATTCTATATGTGTGCACATGTGTAAAAAACAAATTCTCAAAGTCTATGTAAATAATGTGTAATAATCCGAACTCACCAGGTAACACATGCCTATGTGTGACGCATTATAATATAAATACGAGATTTTTAGATATTTTCGGTATTTTGTGTTGTGTGTGTATCCGGAGTCTCAAATGACCACTAACTTTTTTTATGGTTGTTATCTTTGTGGTATAAAATTTTTTCAATTAATATTTCGTCGAATGTGTCAATCCTAATGTGAAAAATACGTTCTATTTATCATTGTTGTGAGTAAAATAACTTTTTTTACAAGGAATAACGTTCTGAGTAGGGCTTTTTTTTGCATGGAAGTGAGCGTATAGCGTAGCATATAATAATAAATAAATTAATTCATATTAATTTTAGTCTACTGTTGCATGCGGCATGAGCGTGTCACCACCTCGCTGATTAGGGCCAGCGAGGAAACCCAGGACTAAAACTTACTTTTACATATGGGTGTAGCGTGTCCCCCGAGTCGGGTTTAAGACGCGCGGGCAGAGGGGTGATGAAAGCCCTCTGTGGGAGGGGTGGAACAATTATAACAAGTAGGATCTCCTGAATAGTATTTTTAAATTTAAAAAATGGTTATACATTCCCCTCACTCAATGCCTCGATCATGGTTGAGGTACGGAGGTCTGAAATCGACGCCACTGAATCCACTGACGACCCCACTCGACTACTCCCTTGAGCACTCACTGGACCACTGTTACTGTTCCTCCCTCCCGAAGGCTTCACTCCTCCGCCGGCCCTACCCTAGCAGCACTACGAAAAACCATCCCCTCCTTCCTGCTACCCTGCCCTGCTGACAACTGGTTAGTGGTACTGAGTTTGTGTTGATGGGGCCTAAGCGCCAGCAACATCCACTCCTCCCCCGAAGTCTTTTGCTCATCCTCCAACAGGATGTGGAAAAGAGAGAACCAAAAATTTTCAGTAGCAGGCATTACCGTCCTCCATCGAGAGAGACACAAGCAAATTTACAAGTTACTCAAGAATGTGTTCTCCGGAAAAATTGCTCGCCATGTACTTCGGACTACGTCAGGCTGGGTTTGGTTGCGTACAACTCTCAGGTCAAAAACTGCCCTCACTCAATTCCGTGTTACTGCACGTGGAGAGAGTCGCCTTCGTCGCCCATCTGACGTCACGCGTCTGAGATCAAACACAACGTATTCAGTGTCTTCCGTACAACTTCTACGGCCGATTCCCTGACACATTCTTGTGCAAACTTTTTATGACAGGACAAATGGGTTGTGTCATTATTTCCGAAGGGTCGGTACGCCTGTACTTCCCATCAGGTAGATCTCAGATTCAATCATCTCTGTCCTCCCCACCCGGTCGTTGACCTATACTTCCGCTCTGCTGTCTGCAAATCTAACCCTACTCTTTTAACTTATAAACATGTCAATATTATTACCACTCCGTACCTCACCATCTGTAATAGTGAGAAAAACATGGTATTCAATTAAAACAGGATAATCATTCACCATTCGTGAGTTCATTTTGAACTTTGAAACCATAACCTTTTTTACAAATTTTATCAAAACTTTGAAAAAATTACCTTTTTACCAATTTTTATCTTGAATTTTTAAAACAATTACCTTTTACCAATATTATTTTGAATTTTTGAAAATTACCTTTTTTACACAATATTTTTTGATCAACTGCAAGCTCATGTGATTCAGGGTGCCTGGGTGCCCCCCTTTTTATTTTAAATTTACATTTTTGAAACAAGATCATTTTAAACTTCTTATTACCTTCAAAACAAAACAAAAATTTATAAATTATTCTCGAAGAATTTTAAACCATTATTTTTGGTTTTCCTTTGCAAAAACTACTTTAGCATTTCCTAATCTTACTTTCAGTAAGCGGGTTTTACACCCCAAATATCGTTAGGTGAAACATCAAAAAAAAATTTTTTACATAAAATTCATAAATATACCTGTGCCCCCACTTCACGCGCCCCTATTAAAAAAATCTTCAAAGGAATATTGTCACTGAGGGCAAAAATTCCCCGCGCGAAAGTCGAACTCAGTTTTTCACAAAATACAGACAATTAAATTTAAGCAATAGACAATTGAAAGACATTTTATTTAAGTTTTAATCATGATATTTGTCGGGATATTTTTTTTAATTGTATGTATTATGAGTCTGTAGCTTGTTTGTGCCACCCCCCCCCCCCCCACCAACCTCACTACGTCATGCAGTCACCCCCTCCCGGGGTGTCACGTGTTTTTGAAATCGCTTTTTGGGTTGGACAGGGAAGGCTGGGGGTATATAAACCGCCCGGCCCCGGGGCTAAAATCAGTATTTATCGGGGGTTCGGTTTCCCGCACACTGCTCACCCCACCCATTTCTGAGTAAATGTAAAATATATCTACACCTAAGTTACCTCGCTCTTGTTTTGATTTAAATGCCCCAATCCAAAAAAAACCCCCCCTGAAGTCGAGACCTGAAAGCTCTAAAAAGGGGCCTAAAACCCTTTTGCCCTTCTAGACCGCAAGCTCTAAAAAGCGGCCAAAAACCTGACCTTTTCTAGACCTGCCAGTTTCCCCAAAAGCGGCCTAAAACCCGTGACCTTCTAGACTGCCGGGCTCTAAAAAGCGGCCTAAAACCCCTTTTTAAACCTTCTAAAACCGCCCCCCCCAAAAGGGGCCCCTGAAACCGTTGACCTTCTAATTCACCCGCTAGTGCCTGAAAAGCATTATTTTACCCTCCAACCCCCCCCACCCCTAGTTGCCTCGGGCCCCAAAAAATTTCACCCCCCCCCCCCCCCCCCCTCCCCCCCCCCCTGCAGGCCCCGATTCACTATATCTTACGGAATTAAAAATGGAGCCCCTTAAGAAAGAAGGACACCCTTTGGGTCAGCATTTACTAGAAGTATCAACAAATCACGTGGAATTAGAAACCTTCCTCCTCGAAGAGCAAAGAATACTAGATTGCAACAGATAAAAAAACAGGTTTAAAAGCATAGATCAAGAATCTTGCACTTTGGTGGGGGGGGGGAAAATCAAAAAGTGACGAGATGTAAGGAAGAAATATTCTATTGAATTTACCGCGAAAATTTTCTTTCCATAAAAGGAAAACTCACGGGGGAAAATTTAAATAAACAGAATGGAGAACCTGCTCCTCTAGCACAAATTCCCAATTTCGAGTAATCGGGTTCAAACCCAAAAAAAAATAATTTTTCCCGGAATTAGAACTAATAAAATTCAGGGGGCAATGTTAGAGAATGGCTTCGTTTTGGGGCCCAATTTTAAAAAAAAATCCCGAGATAAGGGAAAATTGCCCCTGAAGCAAGCTACAATTTTATCTCAGTGCATGGAAAACGGATCACGCCCCAAGGAGATGTGTCCAGATCCAGTAAATGCAACTTTACAAAAAAGCCTTGAGGCACTAAGACAGTAGGGGAAACAAAGACGTTCTCATTGACGTAATACCCCGGGGAACTGCAAAAATTTGATCAGTAAAAAAACGTATGTCGGAATACACAATTATATGATAAGATTGAGACGCAACTTCGCGTACTAAATACTAGGCGTGGTTAATGATCAATACCAAAATGCTCTTCCCAATGGGGGAAAATTTTCCTACCAGAGAACTGAAAAAAGGCTTGGGAGAGGCAGCGTAGCCTTTTTAAAATTTTCAGTTCAAACCGAAGGATAAAACCGACCTCAATTTAATGAACTTTTTGAAAAATGAATTACGAGCGAGGAAGCGCGAGGTTAGAAAAAACCCTTTTGAATCACGCGGTTCCCAGTAATACACAAAGCCCGGCAATCCAATTTTGCTCCCGCGACACCTTTTGAACTCAAAAAATAGCTATAGGCAGTCGCACAAACAGTGTTTGTTTGTGATAAAAAACACCCCTGCAGAATGTTCAAAGCTGGCGTATAAAATTAAAAGGAGGCGGGCCATAGTCCTGATAAAAGGGCTTCTTCTCATGTCTCATTAAAAATCATTCCGCGAAATCTGCAAATAAACGTTAAAGTGCATGTTGGTGGAGAAAAATAGAGCAATAAGTGCGGAAATTCAATAAAAACCAAAAACACAAATGAAAAACCGTTTGAGAAAATCGACAACGAAACAGTAATCACTGGCTAACATTAACGTCACTCAAAACGTCACCTTCAAAAAAATTAAGTTAAGATAGAAGGACATAATGGGATAATAAACAAATAATATAATAAACCCAGCAATAAAAGATACAGGGTTCAGAGACAATACATCACGAAAAAACATTGCCCCGGGAGGAGTTACCCAGTAGAAGGGTGTAGAACATTTAAAACACGGGTTTTGGTGGTCAGTGGCGCTTCCCAAGAAAACCCAATGAATATGTAGTTACTTGACCAATCCGGATTACACTGTAAAATTTAAAATCCGACAACCCCGGAAATCTGCGATTTCGCACAAAACATTCCAAGAGGGCAGGGGCAAAAAGAGTTAGAGCAAAAAAAACATAAAATAAAAGGGTTATGGAAAGTCAAAAAAAAACGAGATACTTTTCGGGGCCGACGTCGCAGGGAAATATTTTACTGGAAAAATTCAAAATACATTGGTCCCGGGGGCCAAGAAACCAAGCTTTTGGCTGGACCCTATAGGCAAAGTATCGATGATAGTGTTCATAAACAAGTGACTCTTCTTTGGGGCACCTCATTTTGTACATATTGTACTACCCGACCCCTTTGACCCTGACGTCATAGGCATTGCAAAAAACGACCAGAGAAGAAAAGGGGGAACGCGCAGAAAACATGAGTTACCATTTTCCAAGACGGTCAAAAGAACTCGAGGGGAGTCAAGTTTATTTGTCCGCGGATAAGACAACCCCTTTCCTAACGACAATAACAAAAATCACTTTGAGGGTTAAAAATACAAAATTTTTAGAAATGCTTTTATGATTCCACAAACGCTTTGATACATTGATGGTGGAAACAATCGCGTAATGCATTTAAATTTTGTCAACAAAAAATGTTACCCCCCCGATAGGTGACAATGTTTATCTAATATCAATAAATACAATGAGTTTCAAAAAACAGTTCGGTTAGAAGGGGGAGGTACAGGACAATTCTCAGAAAGAACAAACAAAACCGCGGGAAAGTTGCCATTGAAGAAGGGCAAAAAACAAGAATATTAGATCTAGAAAACAGTCCACATTTAAAAAACCCCTTCAGCTGACAAAAGATGCAAGTGTCCCGACAACTCCCCGCCGACCCCCACGTCCCAAGGGGTGAGACGAAGCCGTCACGGCTTTTAAGGGTGGAGGGGTCGAAAAACCCGATACAAAAACCATGAGACCCTAGGCGCCAAACCTCAACCCCACTCCACTTTTTAAATCTTTGATTTTCAGCTTCAAACCATGCCATTTACGATCCTTGAACCCCCATCCTCCCCCAAACCTAATTACAACCTGCATCAACAATCTTTGGGGCAGCGGTGGTGGCAGAGTTTTGGAGGAAATTTGAGACGACGTGGGGATTTCCCGGGCCCGCCAGTCTTGTAGCTTGCCATTTCGCCTCTTCCAATTCGAGGGGCGCTTCGCAGTGGGCATCGGGTGGGCCTTCCCACCCCCACAGTCACCCCCACCCCTTGGCGGCGACCCCCCGTTCCCGTCTGGAGGTCGTCCTCTGGCTGAGTGTCTAACCCCACCCACCGGTTCGAGCCCTGATCAACCCCCGCGGTCTACCCCAAAGGTGCGTGGAGATACGATGCGCGGGGCCGGGAACGTAATAAAAATGAGCGGTCTATTTTAGAGGGGGGTGTATGTTGCGACCCCACTTCAGCGCACCTATTAAATCTTTAAAGGAATATTGACACTGGGGGGGAAATTCCGCGCGAAGTGAAACTCAGGTTCACTAAATACAGCAATTTTTAATATTGCAAAAAGACCAAATGAAAACATTTTATTATAAGTTTTTAAACAGATATTTTTCGGGTATTTTTTTCAATATGTATGTATTATGAGTCTGTAGCTTGTTTTTCCCGCCTCCCCCTCCACCAACCTACTACGTCATGCAGCAACCCCCCCCCGGGGGGTGTCACGTGTTTGAAATCGCTGTTTGGGTTGGTACAGGGGGAGGGGTGGGTATAAAACCCCCGGGCCCGGGCTAAAAACGTAGTTATCGTGGTTCGGTTATGCCCCGCCCACTGCTCACACCATCCTTTTTGTTTAAAGTAAAAGTAAAATATATTACACCTAAGTTACCTCGTCTCTTGCTTTGATTTTTAAAGTCCCATCCAAAAAACCCCCTTGAACGCGAGACCTGCAAGCCCAAAGCGGGCCCGAAACCGTTTACCTTCTAGACTGCAAGCTCTCAAAAAACGGCCTGAAACCCTTGACCTTCTAGACCGCCAGCTCTCAAAAGCCGCCCCGAAACCGTTTTACCCCCTAGACCGCCAGCTCCAAAAGGGGGGTGAAACCCTTTTCCTCAGCCTGCCAGCTCTCAAAAGCGGCCCTGAAACCCTTGACCTTCCCAGAAATTCGAGCGCCGCTACGTGCCTGAAAACCTTAGTTTTTGTACCTTTTAAACCTCCATGCATCCCTTTAGACCCTAGTTGCCATCGAGGTCCAAGTCAAAATACTATTTCTCACCCGTCTAATTTTGCACACCCGCGAGCGGTAGACGGGCGCTCGCAACAATACCATTGATTTATAAGATATAACTTAAATTTTAGCAGGAGTGGTCACCAGTATTCTTTCAACAACAGTTTTGTTGTTATTTATTTTTATGTGGACCAGTCTCCCGTTTACCATCACCCACATGTTACATATTATTTTTTTATGCCAATAAACTACTCAACAACACGGCGAAATAACACACATTCACCCACTCACTATCATACACACAAGCACAGAATCACACACAGAAGTATGAGTAAACTTCACACCCTCTCGCTTGCCCAAAGCCGAGTGACAGTTACAAAAAAAAAAGAATATTAAAATTTTTTGCTAGCTCAAAATCGGTTGATAATCCTGTCAAATAAGATCGTATATTGACGCTTGGAGGAAAAAATTGCGATGTCGCTGATTTTTGCAGAGACCTTCCTTATATAATACTAATCAACATACTAAAACTCCCCTACAATCGGACTGGAGCTTCGGCAGCCATATTGGAAAATGGCGGCCAAAAGGTGTTTGTTATCGAATATCTCCAAATGGTTTGAGATAGACAAAATATCTCAATAGTAAAAATATTCCCCATTAAATTCCCTACAAATAGATGTCTTCTATAGTTTTGGTAGGGGCAAACTGTTACGTCACAAATTCGTGGTTTTAAATGTTGCTCATTGGAGTACCAGCTTATTTACAAATTTTCACGCCCAGCATCAAACAATGCCCGGTAAATCCGTAAGAAATCGATTTAAATACAAAAGGACTTTTGTACGGGGTTCATGAAAGCTTCCATTAGTATTTTAAAAAATCTGGTCTGCAAAATAGAATTTTGCATTTACCCGGAATTTGGGTTTTTCCATTGTTGGCATTTCCTAAAAAATGCCCTTTTTGACTGTCCATTATTAAGCACTAAATAGCATTGGAGGAAAAAATTCTTTCTACGCACATTGAAATGACTCAAATAATGATCAGATTACAACCAAAGTTTAAATCCAATATGGCTGCTAATTCCTAATATCCACAACATCAAAGTGAATTATGTAACAAAAAGAGTGTAAAAACAGCACGAAAACAGTATTCATATTGTGAATATTAGGAATTAGCAGCCATATTGGATTTAAACTTGTTGTAATCGGATCATTATTTAAGTATTTCAATGTGCGTAGAAAGAATTTTTCCTCCAATGCTATTTAGTGCTAATATGGACAGTAAAATATGGCATTTTTAAGAAATGCCAACAATGAAAAACCCAAATTCCGGGTAAATGCAAAATCGTTTTCACAAACTGATTTTAAAATTACTAGTGGAAGCTTTCTTGAACCCGTACAAAAGTTCCTTTTGTATTTAAATCGATTTCTTACGGATTTACCGGGCAATTATTTTGATGCTGGGCGTGAAAATTTGGAATAAGCTGGTACTCCAATAAGCAACATATAACCAACGATTTTGTGACGTAACCGTTGCCCCTACCAAAATTATAGAAGACCCCTGTTTTGTAGGGAAATCAATGGGGAATATTTCTGCCATTGAGATATTTTGTCTATCTCAAACAAATTGGAGATATTCGATAACAAACACTTTTT
>JAMZAV010012388.1:0-17317 GCA_024449915.1 Sweltsa coloradensis | reverse complement strand
GAAAATTGCGTGATGTTTGTACGGTGTGTGAACCGTGTGTATAGGCGTATTGCAGCGCAGCCTGGTGGGTACACTCGCGAACTAAAAATTCGTATACACACTCAAACGAGATCATGCTAAAAATTGCATATAAATACTCGTATGAGCATTACCTGTCAAGATATGCAACAAAAACAAACGAGATCAGGGGGTCTGATCTCGGATTGAAAAATGATCTCGGAGCTCTGTTGTGTATTCACCCGTATGATCTCGCAACGTATGCGAAACAAACACACACACACACACACACACACACACACACACACACACACACACACACACACACATATATATGTACTAACATAACAGCGTCATAGTAGCCTACTATAAAGCCAAGGTAAAACAATATATATATGCAGACATTGTATTTTCGGGTAGTCCGTGTGGTTTTATTATTAGTTCCAACGTTTCGGGCAGTTCTCCCTGCCCATCTTCAAACGTTGGAAACGTTGGAACTAATAATAAAACCACACGGACTACCCGAAAATACAATGTCTGCATATTCAATCCGTGAAAGTCTGCGATATAACATATATATATATATATGTATACATATATTTATAATGTTAAACCTTGGCTTTATAATAAGCGACTATGACGCTGTTATATAAGTACTTTAGACAGAAATTAAAAAAGTGACTACTCCGGGGATCGAACCCGGGACCTTAGCTGTCCGGGCTATGCTCTCACAAACTGAGCTATGCAGCCACAAATTTAAAACTGTCTAATTTTTTGGTCTGTTTTGTACATTGTTAATAACGTGTGTCGGGCAGATTAGACTGCCTTTTAGAATACATATACGAAATTAACTGGAAAAGTACAAACTATATCTTTTAACCCGAGTTGGCTGGATATATGATGTTTAACTTTGGTTTTATAGTGGGCGACTATCACGTTGATATGTTAGTGCTTTAGACAGAAATTAAAAAAGTGACTACACCGGTGATCGAACCCGGGACCTTAGCTTAGCAGTCCTGGCTATTATCTTACCAACACGTTACACACGTTATTAACAAAATACAAAACAGACCAAAACATTAGACAGTTTTAAATTGGTGGCTGCATTTGGTAAGAGCATAGCCAGGACTGCTAAACTCCTGGGTTCGATCCCAGGTGTAGTCACTTTTTTTATTTCTGTCTATAAAGTACTAACATATTATCAACGTCTTAGTCGCCTACTATAAAACCAAAGTTAAGCAATATATATACATATCAACATCCGTGACTTTAAATATTTGGTCTCTAGCAAAATGCACTCCCAGCAGCGCAATTGACTAGCAAATCGTACATAATGCTTATAGGGACCAAGCTGATAGACGATGTAGTATATTTATTATCAGGTTTCATTTCTAGATTCAACATGCTCTATTGGTCACATTTTCAACCAATGAGACGAGTTCGGACCCTCTCTTATGAGATAACCGTGCGTTGTTACACACACCGCCCTATCTAGCGGCAGACAGTTGAATTAGTATTTTAAAATAATTAAAAATAATTAAAAATGATTTAATTTATATTTCTTTTCCCGCCATTTCGAGACATTGGGATTTGTAGCAAGAAGGACGGCTATATTATTAAATATTTAAAAATTAATTAATATTTTGAATTTATTTTTAATATAATATTTTCGAGCATACGGGTTTTATAGACAAGAGGATTTATAGACGATGGGATTTCGAGCCTGTGAAACCATCCCTATAATATTATATTATATTATATTATATTTGATTATATTATATTATATTATATTATATGAAGTCCAATCCAATCCAATCTTCACTTATAGCCGAGTGCTAGTCACCATTCCACAATTGCTTACCTAGGTGCTACCTTCTACAATAAAAACTACAATCTACATCATACATATAATGGATTTATCTACACAACGTCTACGCAATCACAGTTAAACAAACTTTCAATTTTTTATCTACGAATTTACGTACACGAACCATAGAACTTTTATTAAAATGTTCGACTAAAATAATAACTGTGATAAAACTTTTGAGATCTTGAGAATTTAAAATTTATTGTAACTAAATTTATTTTTCCAATATTTGTATTTTTGAAACTTCTCTTTTCATTGTGTTTAAACCTTGTCGTCTTTCTCACTCAATTTTATTTTTCAGTTTTCTTTAATTTAAATTTCAACTCTTGACTCTACCGACTGACAGCCGTGGCATACTGTAAACCTTTTCATAGTAATTTTTAATTGTATTTTAATTTTAATATATGAATATAGTGGTAATTCTACAATACATAAATAATTTATGTGACTGAGTGGATAGACTGTAAATACGAATGTATTTAATTTATATTAATTTTCTTGATGGTGCATCAACATTTAAAGTGAAAGGGGAGTTTATTTATATTAAATAAAATGTTATTATACAAATTAATTGCTCAGGATATTTTGCCAAACAAAATATATTTTATTATTTTAACAACCCCATCTGTCCCAAATTGGTCAAAATTAAGCAATTTAGTCGAATTTCAATGTTTTTCTAAGATTTTCAGTATTTTCAAATATTTTTTATCGCCTTTTTAAAGAATTTTTGAATTTTTTGGTTTTTGAATTAAAGTTTTAATTCAAGTTAAAATATAAATAAGAAGACCATTCCTAAAACTAGATTTGTTTTTGAATTGTTTGCACATTTTGCATTATTTGTATCTCAAATTATAACCCCCTTTTTACATTTTTACCCTTTTTTGAAGATGTGTAGCGCACATTTTGTTTCATTGACATAGTGGAAAATGTTGTTATTTATCAATAATAAAATATTATAATATATTTAAAAAAAATTGGGTCAAATTGGAAATCTCATCATTTACCAGGATTGAAATTTGAAAATGTTCGTACATTTAAATTACAACAGAGACTGAAGAAAACATCAAACGTTATATTAAAAATGGTGCGGCGAAATGTCCAGAGCAATGATTTTTATCATAATATTCCGGGCCGCGAAAGCATTTAATTTGATATTTATGTTGGTAGATGAAGGAAATTGTTTGATGGTTAAATGGTAAGGTTTTAGACCTTCGAATCAAGCCCAAGAAATGGCAAAAACAATCACTTGGAAATAATAGTTCTAGTTGTCGCCAGCATCTTGTAGGCAGCGTTGACCATCTAAAAAATAAAAGAACAATTTAGTGTAGAGAGATTTCAGAACGATTCTAATATAGTTTTATAGCATATTATGTTGATTTTTAATAATATACTCTTTACCGGTGTTCCGCGTTTTCATTTTTAAATAGAAATACGAATTGGCAAAAAATTGGCAAGTGTTGGTAGTGAGAGCTGTTAGCGGAAAAACATTGCAAATCCGGATACCAGCGCGAAATTTTGCATGGGGGTTGATAAAAATATCAGAATTAAAAATCCGCCGGGAGGCAAGCGATATCTCACCCCCAACACCCTCTAAATCATCCCCTAAAATTAGAATAATTCATAGCTCTAACCCAAAAAAGAATTTTTATTCAAATTAGTTATTAAAATTATGTTTTAATGTGTTTTAACCCAATCGGCCTATTCTCATTTCCTAAACCACATTTTTTCAACCCCCATCCCTAATTGTTTATAATATTTTTACCTTGATTTCCAGCATTTACCAGTGAGGCAAATAGGGAGTTATCAGCATGAAATTTGGCATGATGGTTCATAATAACCTGAAAAATAATAATCCGCCGGGAGGCAAGCGATATTCCACCCCTTTTGTTCTCTACCACCCTTAACTTTGGGAAAAACGTAAGGTAGTATTTAATTCATTTTGAATATTTCAATTGCTGATTAAAATTATGAGTCGATGTGTTATAGTCCAGTCAACAAATCATTTATACAAAACAAACAATTTTTTCACCCCCAACCCTAATAATCATACTTTTAGTGACAAACACTGTTTAGTAAGTTACCAACATGAAATTTGGCATGGTGGTAGATCAAATATAAGAATTACTACTCCGTTGGGAGGCAAACAATATTTCACCCCTAGTGCCCTCTATCATCCCTTAAAAATTGGAATTGGTACGAGGTCGTATTCAATACATTGAAATTATTAAAAATTATCCAATAATATTATGCTCAAGCATGTTTCCATCCAATCAACCTAATTTCTCGTGTTTTTTCTACCCCCACCCCTAATAGTGATTTTTTTCATCAACACTTATTTGCATGAAATTTGGCATGGTGGTAGATAAAAATATAAGAATTACTATTCCGTTGGGAGGCAAACGATATTTCACCCCTAGTGCCCTCTATCATCCCTTAAAATTGGATTTGGTACTAGGTCGTATTCTATACATTGTAATTATTAAAATTATCCAATAATATTATGGTCAAGCATGTTTCCATCCAATCAACCTTATTTGTCGTGTTTTCTTCTACCCCCACCCCTAATAGTGATTTTTTTCATCACACTTATTTGCATGAAATTTGGCATGGTGGTAGATAAATATATAAGAATTACTATTCCGTTGGGAGGCAAACGATATTTCACCCCTCGTGCTCTCTATCATCCCTAAAAATTGGATTTGGTACTAGGTCGTATTCTATACATTACATTGGCACGAGGGGTGAAATATCGTTTGCCTCCAACGGAATAGTAATTATTATATTTTTTATTTACCACCATTCCAAATTTCATGCTGGTAAGTGTTGATTAAAAAAATCACTATTAGGGGTGGGGGTAGAAAAAAACACGAGAAATTAGGTGATTGGATCGAAACATGCTTCAGCATAATATTGTTGGATAATTTTAATAATTTCAATGTATTGAATACGACCTAGCACCAATTCCAATTTTAAGGGATGATAGAGGGCACTAGGGGTGAATATTGTTTGCCTCCCAACGGAATAGTAATTCTTATATTTTTATCTACCACCATGCCAAATTTCATGTTGGTAAACTTATTAAACAGTGTTTGTCACTAAAAGTATGATTATTAGGATTGGGGGTGAAAAAGTTGTTTGTTTTGTATGAATGATTTGTTGACTGGACTATAACACATCGACTCATAATTTAATCAGCAATTGAAATATTCAAAATGAATTAAATACTACCTTACGTTTTTTCCCAAAGTTAAGGGTGGTAGAGAACAAAAGGGGTGGAATATCGCTTGCCTCCCGGCGGATTATTATTTTTCAGGTTATTATGAACCATCATGCCAAACTTCATGCTGATCACTCCCTAGGTGCCTCACTGGTGAATGCTGGAAATCAAGGTAAAATATTATAAACAATTAGGGATGGGGGTTGAAAAAATGTGGTTTAGGAAATGAGAATAGGCCGATTAGGTTTATAACACATTTAAACATAATTTTAATAACTAATTTGAATAAAAATTCTTTTTTGTGTTAGAGCTATGAATTATTCTAATTTTAGGGATGATTTAGGGGGTGTTGGGGGTGAGATATCGCTTGCCTCCCGGGCGGATTTTTAAATCTGATATTTTTTATCTACCCATGCAAAATTTCACGCTGGTATCCGGATTTGCAATATCCAAGTGTTTCTTCCCCTTTACAGCTCTCACTATGGGTAGATTCCTACAAAAAGGGCACTGTTAAAAGTAAGTATGCTTAATAGTAGGTGAATTACTTTTAAAAGTTTCAGGTCCCTTAGGCCTTACATAAAAATGAAATTTCGAGTTTGTGAAAAAATGTTAAAGGACACTATTTGATTAAACGTGCCTTAAAGTGGCTGTTATGGATAGGTTTTATAGCATTATTTAGGTTGCGTTTTTCACTAGCGTCATCACGAGGAAAAGACAGGTTCTTCAATCGAGATTACGCTTCGTTAAAAAAATACACTATTGCTTGTGATGAACAAATTTTGTAATTTTATTTTATTTTATAAAAAATAACTATTTGAGTCTTTCAGAACATTTTTCCTCAATATCAAATAAAAAATTGTTTCTTACATAAGCTTAGAAAATTACTACCCATTCTCTCTATCATCGATACCAATTGGTCTCTATAAAGGCACATTGTACTGATTTTTTAAAATATAAGCAATCAAGTGAACATTAATAAATTCACGATCTTATTTACTTACCTCTGAAAAATTAGTCCTGGAGAGTGCGTTCATTCCTCTTGGCTTAATTTCAAGAGAAACGTGTGCCCTGCTCATGATAATTAGCATAGAACGTTTGAAGCTAGGCGAGGCTTCAAGCCAATCACAGGCGTACACTGCCTCGCTAACAGCTGCACTCTGTAACATGGAGGTAACAGTGGGTCCATTAAGTTGGCCCTATCCAAACCGAATATCTAAACAAAACTAGCATGTACTTAATGCACCCAAAATGCAAATTTTTGCACCCTTCCATTTCGTGTTAAAGACTAAAATAAAGGAGGCCTATCTTAATGGTACCCAACCCCCCCCCCCCCTTCATTCTTCGAAACTAAGTTTTATCAGCATTTTTTTATTTCTCTCAAAATGAACCATTTTGCCACCCCTATTTTTAATTTTTGCACACCTCCTAGGCTACTATTCCAATGTTTAGCCAAAAATAATGGTGGGGGCTTAATTTATGGAAATTTTTCCTTTCTTTGAAACAAAGTTTTGTTTGAATTTATTTATTGTACTCAAAATGCACCATTTGTCACCACTAATTTTAATTTTGCACCCCTCTCCCTTTTTTTATTTTAAATTGATAATAAGGGGGGGGGGGGGCTTACCAAATGGTAGTTCCCCAAAGCTACAATACTTGCATTTAATTAATACACCAATTTGCACCATTTTAAAACCTATTTTCTATTTTTGCACCCCTCCCCTTTTTCTTTTATCGATTTATCAACAAATAAAAATGGTCTCCAACTAATGGTAATTCCTCCCTCCTGCGAAACCAATTTTTAAAAACAAGTAATTATTGCACCTAAAAAAGCACTAAAAGTGCCAACAAAAAAAAATGCATGGATGATTTTTAGCAATTTGCAAAAATCAGCATTTTTGTCTACAAGATCAAGAATTTTTTAAAAAAAAATCATTAAAAATCAAAAATTTCAAAATTTTTAAGGTAGGGAAAAAAAATAATGGGTCCAAAGTTTTTGCCCTATAAAGGGTTAAATCAAATCAAAACATAAGGCTGAAAACAATTATTACAAAACTCACTTAAACAAACAGAAAAACTTAAAAGTGTTTAATGTTTATTGTTGATTTTTACCTTTGACGTAATATTGCTCGTGAAATAGTTGCAAGTGAAATCACAGCAGAGGATTTGAATCCAGAAGATCACAATTAACATTCCCTAATGCTAAAAAGTTCACCTGAAACAAGTATATTAAGCTATGTTATAAGTGCGGGCGTCAAAGCAACAGGTCGCCCTAACTAAGACGAATTTGACTCTAAAAGTCTAAACGAACTTCGTTCCTGCTGCACCCAAAGAAACTAAAAATGCAACGGCTCATAGCTTTAACAACACAAACACGAACATGATGAGACTTTGTATAAAATTGTAACAGTTGGCGTTTTATTTGAAAACTAGGAAAACACTAAAGTCCCGCCGCGTTGATGGATGAGCTTTTTAGTTTGCGTGGGATATCTTTACTTTTGCAAGTGCTTTGTTTTGCTGCCTACGCATTGTAGGTGATTGTTGTCAAGTTTCTATTGTTACTTGTCAATATTGTTATTTTTTACCGTTAAAAACTTATATTAAAAGCTTTATCTCTATGGATTCTGACTTGCCCTGCATTAGCCTTCCTGCCCTCTGGGCAGGTAAAATACAATAAATATTAATATGGATTCTGGCTAACTTTTTCACGTTTTTCTTTCAAAGGGTACTACATCACCATAACCTTGATGTCCCTGTATAATATGAACGTTGTAGCCCCACCCGTTTGGTCAGAATTGGCCCAAATGGCACGAAAATATCGCACAAAAAGTAAAAAACTTACATAAAAAGCTTTACTTCCAAAGATTCTGGCTAACTTTTTTTAAACTTTTTCTTTCAAAAGGTACTTCATCACCATAACCTTAATGTGTATGTATAATATGAACGTTGTAGCCCCACCCGTTTGGTCAGAATTGGCCCAAATGGCACGAAAATATCGCACTAAAAATCGAAAAAAATCGTAAAAGTACGATATTCATGAGAAATATTTCTTCGATTGTACCCAAAAATGTAGCAAGTCTAAGTTTAGAGATTTCGAAGGTTCCATCAAATTTTCATCCGGATCGCATATGCCGTTTGCCCTGTAGAGAGCGAACAAACAGACAGAAAAAAAAAAAAAAAAAAAAAAAAAAAAAAAAAAAAAAACACCCTAGCTAAATTGTTTTGGGGGTTGGTTTAATTGAAGTCTTCGCTTCGCTCATCCAATAAATTTACTGGAAACTTTAAGGATAGATAAATCTTAACATATTTTTACTTCCTTATATTAAAAACTTAAAGACTGTTGGCCGAGCTCGAGAAAACCTGATTTTTAGGCAGAACTCAGAGATTTAGTCTGGGTCACTTGGAGCTTCAGCGATTGTCCTAACGCTTATCGGGTTATGGATGAAAGGAATTGCACTGGGAACATTTTCCAATTTCTCACAATATAAGTAACTGTCCATAAATGTGCCGCCATATAGGTAATTTGTTATAATTTCAAAAGCTTGCATACGAAATATATATATTTGAAATGCTAAAATATGCTCTTATATCGGCATGCGCTCATCCGTTGTTAAAATCGTCGAAAAATTCAGATTTTTTGGGTCGAAAAGTGGTCCAGACTGTATGTGATATTAGCTGGATTTGCCGATCTAGAGAATTTTTAAAAGGACATTTAACATTGTAAAAAAAGTTGGCTCGAGCTTGAACAAATTAAACTTATTAAACTAACTTTATTTTTGCAAACCCTCGAACATACTTTATACTTATAGGTGAGTTTATGAGAATAATATGCATTGTAGTAAAGTTTTATAGAGAACACTTTACCGTTGATACCAGAATCGCCGTCTGTGCGAATAAAACTATATTGGCAACGTGCATTGTAATCAAGAGTGGATCCCAGATCGTTGTACCATCGTGGAATAACCTGCAATCACAAGCATAATGAGTCAGAGGCAATGATGTTACAGAAAAATAAGGTATGTATTAATATTCAATGTGATACAAAATAGTGTCACTGAGGCCAAAATGATATCTTAAATTTACAAGTTCAGGTCTTTTGAACCGTGAATATAGCCAATTCAATTAGCAGCATTCATCAAACGTTTCTAAAGCTTCCAGAATTTACACCATGGACCATAAATAAATCAAGGGGATTAAATTTAATTAACTTTAAACCCTTGTCCCCCCACGTCATCCCTTACGTCCCTCCCTTTGTCTCGATTAGTCAAGTTGCATAAATATGAGACGTAAAGCAATATCCAATCAATCAATCAACTATAATACACACGGCCCTTGATTTTCTTCTGGTCGAGGTATTTCATACGAATAATTAAATAAATTGGTATTAAAGGGGCTTAAAAGTCCAAAAATTATTTTTTACCATGTGATCTATAGCACAATACTACACTTAAATGACCTTTTAAAAAATTATATCTAGTAACTGTGATTTAACACGAATTTTTGAATTTTTTTGATCCAGATATTGGCAAAAATTGGTGTTTTGGGAAATTTCTTAAATCGGTTTTAACCTGCTTCTTTTTTGGTCCATATAGATACTAGAGCATAGTACTAATCTAAAATGTCCCTTTATTACATTGTGTTTTGAAACTGTGCCCAAATATACCCTCAAACACGCAAAAATATGCATTCCAAAATCACACCCCAACTTGGTAATCAGCATATTTTGACCAAACTACTTGCCCAAATTACAAAACAAAATATAGAGAATTTACAGAAAAGGCTGTAGAGTACGTCAATGATGGCCAATATTTTTTTGGATCAAAATCCTCCAAGGTCACGGGGCATAAAGATCGTCCCCATGTTATTTCTTATGGGAGATTTTTGCCGATGGGACCTAGCTCGAAAAATGTCATGTTTGACAATTTTTTGGGAGGTCATGGTGGCCCCAATAATTTTCTGTTAATTGCTAAATTCATTACTAGTTAGCCTGAATGAAATATATTTTTTGAGTTTAGCGGTTAAATACCCCTTTAAGAGTCTACCCACTCGCACTCAGCTACAACTTTTTTTCAGAGGGGGGACATAATAATATATTCTTACAGTATTTAAAACAAAGGCAATATAAGCATATTTTAAACATTTTTAAAAGTGATATAAAAAATACATACTGCAATATATGTTGGTGTTGTTTAACAAATTCTTTCAAATTAATCTGCATTCCAATAGCCAGGTCTTTCGAAGAAATAGTATCATCGACAGCATTTTTACCAACAATAATTGTGTTGATTTCCTTTTGTTCATTTGCTTTTTTGTTCGCTATTGCTATTTGAGCATTTCTCCTCCGATATTCACCTTGCGGTCCACTCACTCGAGGCATGAGTGGGCGTGGCATGTGTGGGCGTGGCATTTGTGGGTGAGGCATGACCGCTAAACCCCCTTTGTCCATTTCAAAATTGATAACCTCCGGATGGTTTTCCGAAATATTTTGGCCTCCACCGCCTGCTGCGTTCAGCACGCCTCTAGCTCCCATCCAGTGAGAGACTGCCTTTGTGCGGATATGTTCACTTGGCTTCCTCAATTTAATTTGTTCACTTGTAATAGCTTGGATATTTTCAAACGAGTTTAACAATATGTGAAAATGCATATTGAATTGAACAAATAGTGTAGCAGCTAGAGCGAGAAGACTATTTGCCACAAAGATCATGCAACTGATCTCTACAGCCCAAACCAGAATAATGATCTCATAAATAGGCGAGGGCAATTTGCTGTAAGGGTACAACGCTCTGAAACAAAGAGAAACACATCTGTTTTTTTTATAGCTTTGAAAGAGATTTTACCCCCAAATTATGTTTTTACTACATAATCTACATCATAATCCTGCTCAATAATGAAAGTTAAAAAAATTATTTCTTGGAAAGTGATACGACATAAATTTTTTATGCATTTTGATCCTGAAATTTGCAAAAATTTGCATTTCGGTGAAGTTTTCAAATCGGTTTTAACCTGTTTTTTTAAATTGTTTCTTATAGGCGGTACGGTACGACAACAATCTCAAATGGTAGTTCAAAAAATTGTGTGTTGAAACTGTATGAAAATTTTCTATCCGACGACGACGTGAGAAACTAGGGCGCTTCAACCGGTTAGGTCATATTGCGCCGCCTGTGTTTATGACAATTGACTAGATGAGTTAATGGTGTGTTTGATTATTATTATCATTATAATTATAATTACTATTATTATTATTATTATTATTATTATTATTATTATTATTATTATTATTATTATTATTATTATTATTATTATTATTATTATTATTATTATTATTATTATTCGAAATTATCTTCGTTATCGGAGTAATTATTTAGACCCAGCAACTTGCTCAAATAACTTGCTCGAATCCTAATGGTGTGGTGAATCCACTTTCGTGTAAATACGTGTCAATTGAGGAACTGATTATTATATTATCTGCGAGTCACGAATATCATTACAAAAAAACTTGTGTGAAAGTGAAAGGTGACCGGTTAAAATATTATAGTAAATATTCAATATTGATATACTTCATTCCAAATTAAAAAATGTTATCGGAATTTTAAACTTACGTAAAGAGAAACTAGATTACATCATTTAATCCTATTTCAATTATTGATTTCATCAAAAAACTTACCTGAAAATGCATGTTCTGTTAGGCATGTGATAGAACACAGTGATCAATATTAAAGCGAAGTCTATTGTGATAGAAGAGGCGTGAAAGCATCTAATTATATTGTCACAAAACTTTACCGATCTGTCAATCCTTTGTTTTGCACCTTTCTCTTTGTAATTTGTTTTGTAAATCAACGATAGCTGACGGATCAAGGTTGGACCTGAATCCTTTATAGAATACAAACCTGCCAACGATACGAATTCCACACAACTGACTACGAGACAATAGACATCTTCCAATATGTCCACTTTGTCGACTGGTGAGAAAAATATGTCAAATATACACAAAATAAGTATTTGAATTGTGAATATCATCAGGTTCCATGCGAAGAATCGTTGAAAGAAACGAAATGAGCGACGCAGGAAACGATGGTTTAGGAGAAGTCGAGCCACACTGGGGCTGAAGTACTGCGAGTAGGTCTCCATGCTGGGGTTGGGTCCTTCGTCGTACCAGAAACCTGCAATTATATCGCATGTCAGTTGGGGTTGAATACACTATGTAGAATGTATGATCATAAGTATTTGGTGATGCGTTTGAAGAACGATTCGTGACAGAGTTTTGCTTCTTACTTATGAATAAGGCATTTTCCATGACACGAATATTGAATCACGTTGTTTGTAGTTCCAGGAACTTGGTCGCTTTTGAAGATTTTTGTGGTCGTCAGTGGTTAGTTAATTTAAGGACGTCCGCGGGAGGATGAACGCAACATCACACTTACTTAATTCTCGAAATGTCTTACATCTTCAATCATTGTCAATACAATGTTACAACTTAAATTTACAAGAATGCGATATATGAGTTTTAAATATCTCGATCCATTCAATTCCAATTTATAGCGGTTCTCAAATTAGTTTGTGAACGTATGCCTATGTTATGGTATGACCGCGTATTATTTACAACTGTTTTTAAATATTCTGTTTGAAGCGCAAGTTTTCAAGAAATTCAGTTTTCTTTATCAAATAATATTAATAACAGTACAAAACACGTCACACGCAAATACAAGAACACATTAACCTAGCTACCGAGATTGTCACGAGAATGACTGAATAGAGCAAAGCTAAAAACACAATTGGTGACTGCTGACCTTATAACAATAAATCTATTAAAAAAGATAACATCAATATAATATCAATTGTGACGTGGAGGTGGGAATTTTCCCGTGGGAATGTTCCCCATGATGGGAATATTCAATTAATTCCCCAAAACTGGGAATCTATTTTTAAATAATGTTTAAAGTATCAATCAGTTGTCATAGCCACTTTCTTGATGAAACTAATGAAACTTACTGATAATGAGCAACTGGCTATAAAGAAACAGCCACGTGCCATTCTATAACCATGAAAAGAAGTAATACGAAGAAGATTTGGACTCAAAGTCACAGCTGCATGATCAGTTTTTAGCTGCTTTTAGGTTATGATCTGAGTTTATTTAAAATGGGTAGATCAAAGGGTAGTATTTGGTCATACATTAACCCTATATAGGGCAAAAGAAAACGGCTCAAAATTTTGCTTTCTTGCTTCACAATTTAAAAATCGTGATTTTGTAAAAAGAATTTAGAATTTTTAAAAGATTTTTTTTTTCCTTTTTGTTTAGGAATAAAATGCTGATTTTGGATTCCAAATTGACATCAAAGTTGAAAAAAATAACAAGGTTTGATTTTTTTGTGCAATTTTAAATTTTTTCAATGTTTTTTGCATGTTCAAATTGAATCTACTAAGGGCAAACAAAATATCCGGGACATCCCAGTTGTTTGTGTTTTGACTGTTTTTATACACAATTGGATTTTTAAACCATTCCAAAAATTCTTCTTATCATAAGAATTTAATATGGAAAAATTCTACTTATTCCAAACAATACAATACAGCTTTTTACCTGGGCTAAAAGTATGAAAAACTGGCAGATTTAATTGTGTAGATTTTGAAAAGTGGTGGGAAATAATATCTCACTGCTTTAGGCCTAAAGGGTTAAGAGTGGAACTAATGGAGAAAGGTGCA
Source organism: Sweltsa coloradensis (assembly GCA_024449915.1). Classification (NCBI taxonomy): domain Eukaryota; kingdom Metazoa; phylum Arthropoda; class Insecta; order Plecoptera; family Chloroperlidae; genus Sweltsa; species Sweltsa coloradensis. Next base: position 3,542 of record JAMZAV010012388.1, on the reverse strand, counting down.
AATACTGCAATCACTCGTAGGCTATAAGGTTAAAAATGCCCCTAAAATGCAAAGCATATAGGCTACAGAAGTGTACAAAGTGTCCTCAAAAGTGCTGTCTTGTAGTTGTTTCTAGCTCGTCACTTTTCACAGGTCTCGGCTTCTAGCCATATATTATAGTAGGCTACAAACAAAATCTTTAGACTTAATTTAGACCTCTTATTATTACATTTCAGTTATGAATAATTCTTTCATTTCCATCCATATATACAGACTTATTATGTATGATTTACACCTTAGCACCCTAATAAATATTAAATACTCGTATCGATGTGTAAATGATAGATTATTATTAAAATTCCTAATTAATTCCCATTTTGGGTAATATTCCCGGGAATGTTCCCAGGAATATTACCCAAAAAATAAATGTCGGGAATTTTCACATCACTTAATATCAATATATATATATTTTTATCGTGGGAAACCTGTTATAGGGTGCAATTAGCCCCTCTTCAGGTGAACTAGGTATGTGAGGATAGGAAATTGTGAAGGGATGTCCGAGGGCTGTTTAAGAGGTCTCAATCCCTTGCATTCGCCTTAACGACTGAGGAAAACCTCGGAAAAAACCTTCAGTCAGGATTGCCGGTCTCGACGGGATTCGAACCCGGGACCTCCCGAATCAGAGTCGAGCGCTTAGCGCTCGAGCCAACACTGTCACTGTCGGTTAATATCAATAGTATTATAACAATCATAAGCAAAACTTTTTTTATTGTTTATTTTTATAACTATCAAACTATACAATTATGTGAATAAATATATAAATAAAACAGTGAAAAGGAGCTACAATTAATTTTGTGATATAAAAACGTGTGGGCTTCTCTTAGGTCAGATTTAAAAATGACAAAATTCACTACAAGTCCTGTAGTAGAAGCTATTTTGATAAGCTGTAGTTCTTGCAAATGGAGGCTTGAGAATAAAGCATCTACAAGTTATTTACAGCATCAAACAATATCAAGGGGTCTATTTAAATTTAATGTGACCCATCAGTGATGTTACAGGGTGGGTACTCTAAATACGAATTTATTATTTATTTATTTATATTTTTGTCTACTGGGGAGAAAAATGAAAGTTGTTTACAGTTTGGATTTCCGAAGTCGTTTATCGAACTGGGCAAAGCAGAGTTAATGTTAACAAAATAGTGTCGAAATGGAAACACAAATATCTAAAAAAAAAAATCGTAAGTTAATTCAGCCCAATATCATAAGCTGTGAAAATGTAGCACAGACAAAACTGGTTGAAGAAATTAGATTTCACTTAAAAGCCAGCTAAAATGATTCGATTTCTTATTTTCTTTGCTGTGGTGAAAGTGTGATAAATCTTACTCACCTAACTTGAAGAGCAAACTGACCAAAGGTTCCATGCCATGTTCCCTTATCTCTGGAGTACCACCAAGCTCCGGTTCACAACTCGCCATTTTCCTTGCAAAGAGGACAGGGCACTGCTACTGGACTGTCATGGCCGCTATACCCACCCACCGAACCAGACTCGACAAACTGCGCACGTACGCATACATTTCTTCGAACACTACTATATAATTTTTTCAGAATTTAATTTCAGTATTTACTCGAATATATTCCAACACAAAAGCTGGAGAAAAATAAACAAATGTCAAACGAGGAATATAAACGTTTTCCCCACGAAACGTTTACCGCCCATTCCGTGTTTCTAATAGTAGGGAATTATAGGGTTAGAACCGATTGAACTGGCGAGATGCGTGAGGCAAGGTGGAAAAATTGTTTCGTTCAAGCACGGGTAGCAGAGATTTAAGTGAAATATGATTAAGGGCGCGTCAACCGTAATGTCATAACAGTGGCAGGTATTTATGGTAAATACGAATATTTACCGCTAAAAACTGTAAATTATAAATAATTTTCATCACCAATTCACTGCTTTTGGTCAGAACAAAACCAAACCTGCTGAAATCCGCTCTGAAATCACATAACACATTTTATTGTAATCTGAAATCTTTTAAAGGTCTCACACCAAAATTTAAAAAAAAAAACATCAGGCGGATAAGATATAGAGCTTTCAACTTAGTGTTGGATTATTTTCACCACCAATTAACCGCTTTTGGGTACAATGAAAACGAAAATAGACTTTAATTTTCACCCTAAATACTTGCCTCTGGTCATAATGCACCACTCTAGCCTAGGGGATATGGGTTGGAAAATACCATGCTGGTCAGAACCAGCCACGGGTAGGAAAGAGAAATTCTCACGTCGTGATCATCATCGTCTTTGTCATCGTTTATGTTGTCGTGATCGTCGTCGTCATCGGGGACGTCGTCACTGGAAGGGCGATAGTCCCCGACGACGACCGCCAGAGCTCCCCTCTAGATTTTGGAAGTAATATACTCCCCTAATTACCCGCTGATGTTTGCGAGATGGACTTTGCCTCTTTCCTCGCTCTTTACGATTAGCAGATAAATAATCTGGATTATATTCTACCCCGGGCCCAGACACGGTGGGTGGCATGATTTAATGTTTAAATTTGACCATATAGCACCCTCATCCCCTCCCAAGAGATGGCGGGTGACTTTTGACCGTTCCTCGTGAAGTAAGGTCATTTGTAAGAACGACGTTGGTGATATTTGGTCGTAAACACTTTTATTTATGGCTGTCTCAGTACTTGTCACTTGTCAGCACTACCAGCACAGCATTTCCAGATTTGTGGCAAGATTTCGTACCATCAAAACATGATTAGTCCTACGCCCATTCGCTCACACCTTTTTGCTTTAAATTTTTCCACTTTCCACTTTCACTTTCAACTTTCCACTTTCCACTTTCCACTTTTCCACTTTCCACTTTCCACTTTCCACTTTCCACTTTCCACTTTCCACTATCAACTCAAACAATCAACTGAAACTATTAACAATCAACTTTTAACTAACAACCAATCTTTGAATCTATCTAACTAAAGTCGCATTAGTCATATCTAAAATAGATCGTTTTTAAATGTTTTTTCTCCTTATTTAAATTACTTACTAAAACAATTTTTTTGGACATTTTTTTAGATTCTTTTCTTCCAAATAGCTGTTGTTGTTTTGTCAGCTGATGTTTGTATTTTTGTAAATAATGTCGATAAAAAGTGAAACTTTTCGAAATATTGCTACACAATAAAACTATACTAAGAGCAGAGTTATGTTCATTTATTTGTAAAAATTAAATTTTCTCGCGAGAGTTCATCTAGTGGAGGGTCAATTAACAAAACACTCTCCAAGAGATGAGAGAATAATTTAACACTTCATATAAACATCGTACTTTTCCAATGGAAGAAGAAATAACAAATCTCAAATTGAACATTAATTTACCATTTTTCCTTTTCTTCTTTTCGCTTTTCAGAATTTCTATAGTCGAAGATCTGCCATTATAATATATATAATAATAATAATAATAATAATAATATAATAAAATAAATAATAAAAAAATAATAATAATAATATAATAAACATAACTATAACACATAATAACAACATTGTTGGGGTTAAAGCTATCAAGTTCGAG
>JAMZAV010012387.1:0-18190 GCA_024449915.1 Sweltsa coloradensis | reverse complement strand
ACCTAGTTGGCTGTTGCAGTAAACTAGAACACAAGAGAGTAGACAATGCTTTTAGAATTGCATTAACCTTTCCTACGCTATGCCCGAGTTAACTCGGGGCGGCGAGCCCTTAGTGCTATGCCTGAGTTAACTCTGGCTGAGGCGGAAAGCCCTTAGTACTATGCCCGAGTTAATCTGGTTGAGGCGGCAAGGTCTTAGTGCTATGCCTGAGATAACTTGAGCTGAGGTGGCGAGCCCTTAGTGCTTTGCCCGAGATATTTTGGGCATAGCACATTACACACCCGACAATGTCCTTGGCCTACAACAATAACTAAAATAAAAAAAATAAAAAATAGATATTAATTAATTTTTTTTTCCACTGAGTCTGGCAAGCTTAGTATCTACAGTTTCATGCCCTAGAAACCTAGATAATGGTGGAAAACCACCACTTAACCTGGCAGTTGGAACTGAGTTATGATGATTGTTTTGTTTTTTTTGGGGGGGTGACTAAAATTGTATGAGAGGGAATTAATTATGTTTTTTCAAACATGTTATATAATTTGGGAAACTATCCCACCCCTATGTGTTTTTTTTGGAGAAGGGGGTTGTTTTGGGGTTGTTTTACAATCATGACGTCCAGATAGTGAAGCATGTGGAGCATTACTGTCAGCTGGAGAACTATATAGCCAATCAGATCTCATCAGCGTTAAGCCTAACCCCTGGCGCATTCACTCGGCGTGTATCTGAACTGTGTACATTAAGCGACCACAAAATTCACGCTCGTGAAATCGTCTTGGACTACACTATAGAAGAATACTAATAATAGCAGCAGGACTGTTTGGTCAAAGATAGCCAAATGATGATTTTAAGGCTAAGTTCATTTTCAATAACTAAAAGAAAAAAAATACATAAATAGTGTGTTCCAGAAGTAAACTCCCTAGGCCCAACTGATATTATTACATCAGTAAATAACACCTGTTGAGTTTTGAATGATCCTTGGGCTTTGTGGTTTGTGTTGATGATGAGGCACTGCTCGACATTTTGTGGTAGCAAATAGTCAGTCCTTGAAGAAGCCACCAAAGTGGGTGGCAAAACGTTGAGCAGTGCAGTGCAAGTGAACGTTTGCCACCCACGTTGGTGGCTTCTTCAAGACTGACTATTTGCTACCACAAAATGTCCAGCAGTGCCTTACCATCGACAAAACGCAACAGCCCAATTATCATTCAAAACACATCTACTGGTCGTGAAAGCCTACAACATCTCAACACTATATATATACATATGTATAAAATTAGTTTTAGGCCTTACCTATAAACTCGGATACCGGATCATTGTCACCATCGCCCCGTAATGTTCCAGTGATTTCTTCATTCTCAACCATAGGTAGAAATAACTGTACAAACTCGGCTGTGTATACGGGAGCGATTGCTTCCAAAACCTGAAGATAAAAGGTTATAATATTGAAATTGTAGACTTTTTTGAATAAAAAAATAGTATTCTATTTTCAGTACAACTGTACAATACATGCGAGATAAACCCCTATCATTCATTGTAGTCATCCATGTTTGCACTTGCTCATATTTCTGAATATTGTGCGTGTGAGTTACGTAGTACCTAATAATGGATGATTTGAATTTGATAGACATTGTTTGTTTTCAACTGAATGCAATACATAATTTATTTGTTGCTTTGACAATGTTGATGCCTCTAACCGTCGTATTGTAACTTTCCTGTGTGATTAAGTCAAAGTCTTTAAACAATAATGGCTGTTTTGCGACTATAGTAGAACCTTTATTTAACAGCTTTAAAGGCACTGTGCAAAAGAAGTTTGCAATAGAACACAGTTAAATAATATTCACAATTGAAAGAAATTTAAAAAAAATAAAATCCGTGGTAACTACGGGGGTACAAAGTTGTACGGTTTTTAATTCCCGCGCCAATGCTCGCTAATGGGCCGTGACGTCATCGATATAATGCCCACGCAGTTCGCAGCATGCTCAATGCAGGCCGCTTCAAAATTGCCGCCTTGTCGCTCATATTTATCTCATCCGTACCTAAGTAGGCTACAAAAATGACTTAACAGGGTTTTGACAAGGCTGACTACTTAAACCGTAAATGTAAATGCCCTTATGGTAGCTTTTATAACGCGGTATTTCTTTTAATCTATAAATCTAAACGATAACACAACTGACATAAGCATGGGGAGCGGTCTGCTATAGTAGAGCTTTCTTTGAGTCTGCGCCCAACTGCGTAGAACTTGGTGACGTCACACTACTTTTTGTTTTGTCTTTTGGCGGGAAGACAGATTTAAATTTTATACATTCAATTGTTTACAAAGGCTCAATATATTCAAATAAAATAAGATATTTAATTGATTTACTTATACAAATTATTTTAATAAAAACAGACCTAAAAATGAGTAAGCTAAACAAAGTCAAGACAAAAATTGTCTTGTACTGATGCATATTCAAGTACTAAAAATTAAATATCAAATAGACAGATCTTATAAAATTTTGAATTTTGTAATAGGCCAACTAATAAATAGTACCTAGAACATCTTACTTCATAAAATACACAGCAGCCGAATAGATCGACAAAACATAAAGGCATACATAACAAAATATATGTGAATCCTACAAACCTCAGTTACAAAATAGCGAATGAGAGAGATATCTGTATCCCCTCGTTGCCAGCATTGTTTGATGTACTTCACTACAGGCATTACGTGTCCACGACTTAATAGGTACACCATTCGATCCAGCAACATCTTCCGTATCTCTAACTGCAAACAAATGACATAAATCTGAAATCATTCATCCAATACCTATATTTATAACAAGGAACCAAATTTATACTATTCAAAACACTGAACTACGTAATAATATATAATAATAATCGTGATGGATGACATCCACAACAAGGTAAATATTGAGGCAATGGAAGATGTGGAGGTAATGCTGTTTGCCGATGACTTGGTGGATGGTCCGAGTATGAGGAGGTACTCCAAAGATATACAGACTTGTGGAATAGTAACATAGAAGAAGCAGGTATGAAAATAAGTGTGGTAAAGAGTGAGGTTATAACTATGCCAGGAGAAGGGGACACAGGGAATTATTAAGTACATATAAACATTGGAGGAGAAACCCTAAAAGTGGTGGATAGTTTTAGCTATCTAGGAAGTGAAGTAATGGCAAGTGGAAAGATTTAAAAAGGAGACTAACATCAGAATACAAAAGGCTAGTAATTTCTACCAGTGTGTTAAAGGCCTGGTGTGGTATAGGGAAATACCTATTCAGTGTAAGATGACACTATATAAAACCTATTTCATACCGATCCTTACATATGCAGCAGAAACCTAGACAATGGGAGATCAAGAGGAGAGTCAGATGCAAGGGGCAGAGATGAGATTCCTGAGGAGCACAGTGGGCAAGACGAGAAGGGATAGAATAAGACACACGGACATTAGAGAAATGCTAGGTGTAGAGAAGTTAAGTGACAGAATAGGAAGGACACGGTTGAGATGGTATGGACATATGAAACGAATGGGGGAAAATAGGATGCCCAAGAAAATGTATGAAAGAAGGATTGAAGAGGGGTAGACCAAGGAAGAGATGGAAGGACATCATAGCAGGAGACTTGAAGGCAAGAGGAGAGAGGTGGGAAGATGTCGAAGAGATACGATTGTGGGAGGATAGAAAGAAGTGGAAAAATTTGGTTGCTAAACCCAAGCTGACCCTGCCAGAAGCAGGAAACGGCGATGGATAATGATGATTACTACTATTAAACATAGCACACACCTGTACAAGAATTTCGAGTTCATCCTGCTTGGATTCAAACAGTCGAATAAGCAGCTGCAGAATCTTGGAATGAAGCAGCGAGTGGTTTGTAACGACTTCATCTAGTAGCGCAAGGTGGGTGGGTGTATGCTCTGTACACAGCTTGAAGTAGCTCGGCTCAGTTACTGTGTTCTCGACCCAGTGCACCACACCCATAGACACTACTGGAAACCTACATAAATTGAAATCCAGTGTTTCAAGAAAAATATGGATGGCATCGGGGGTTACCCAAATCCTAACAATACACGAATATATATTTTACTATGTATTTATATTTTATTTATTATTTATTTTCCCACTATTAGGCTTGGTAGGAAGGTTTGCAGAAAAGGGCAGTATACCCCAAGCACAAGGTGTCTGCCATCCTCTACACAACAAATTGTGAGAATAAACAAGCACTTATAAAACATAGAACATATAAACATAAAAGATACAAACATAGAAGAGACAAATTAATTTAACAAAAATAGTTGTGGAGATGATCAAGGCTGCAGGGGATGCAGGCATAGATTGGATGTGGAGAGTGACCAGTGCAGCTTGGAAAGAAAAGAAGGTACCAGATGACTGGGGGAAAGGAATTATAGTGCCAACATTTAAGAAAGGGGACAGGAAGAAGTGTAAAAATTATAGAGGAATAACGCTGATGAGCCAGTGTGCAAAGATATACGAGAAAATACTAGATCGAAGACTACGACAACAAGTAGAGCCAAGTTTGAGAGAGGAACAATATGGGTTTAGAGCTGGCCGCTCAACCATAGATCTCATATTTGCGCTCAGACAAATAATGGAAAAAAAGTGGGAAAAGGGAGAAGAAATGTTCATGGTATTCTTGGATGTAGAAAAAGCATATGACAGTGTCCCAAGAGCAAAAGCTTGGGAATGCTTAAAAGATGCAGAAGTAGAACAGAGTCTAATAACAAGAATTCAAAGCACATATGTCACAACAAAGAGCTGTGTTCAAACACCATTTGGTAGAACTACTTGGTTTGAAATAAACGGTGGGCTACGGCAAGGTAGTGTGATGTCACCTACATTATTTACCGTTGTTATGGATAACATACTGCGTAAAGTTGAACCCACAGAAAGTGAAACATCTAAAACTATGATATTTGCAGATGATATAGTGAGATGGGGAGATACCATTGAAGAAGTACAGAAGAGCGTAGATAGATGGAATGAGGAAACACTGAAGTTTAACATGAAAATAAGCATTGAAAAGAGTGAAACATTAATAGTAACGAAGAAAAGTAAACAAAATCAAAAGAAGATAATACTACGAGGTGAAGAGCTGGCATTGCAGACGCATTTAAATACCTCGGAAGTATACTAACAAAGACGCAAAAATAGATGCTGAAATATCAAGGAGAATTATATTAGCAGACAAATTTTACCAAAGTGTACGTAAACTATTATGGAATGAAAAATATCATCCAGGTGCAAGATGTTATTGTACAAAATGTATTTCCTCCCAATAATATCATATGCATCCGTGACATGGACAATAGGAGGAAAAGAAGACAGCAGATTACAAGCAGCAGAGATGAAATTTTTAAGGAGTTCTGTAGCCTTAACAAAAATAGACAAGGTACGGAGCAAAACAATAAGAAACAAACTAGGAGTGGAAAGTTTACGAAATAAAATAGGAAAAGAACGACTTCGATGGTATGGGCACGTACGAAGAATGAAACAAGATAGAATACCAAGAAGAGAATTTGAACACACATGGGGGGGAGTAAGAAGAGTTGGACGCCCAAGAGATAGATGGAGGGACCAAATAAAATGGAACATTGAAGAAAGAGGAAAATCATGGGAAAGAATTAATGAAGAAAGACTCTGGGAGGATAGAAAGAAATGGAGAGAACTGGTAGAAATGCCTGTCATAGAAGACATCGAAGTAGATGAGGAGGTGTTGAGCCTGGCTAGCAAACACTGAAAGTCCACAGCCCGAGAAATTGGTGATACGTCACCCCCCGACCTGACTTATGTTGGAACCGGGTGTTTGATTATTATTATTAAAATATTAACAATTCATAATATCAAAATCTGATTAAATTAATTTAAGCAATCGTAATGTAGCAGAGTTAAGCTCTCTTGAAAGCAGACATGTGCAAGACCTTGGATTTCATCAGATATGGAGTAGTAGTTCCAAATTACTACTAACAAGAAACATACTTTTGTATGGCAAATAACTTTCAAACGATTAAAGATGTGACTTTACACAAAGCTGATTGTGACGGCTAGATCTAGGGAAGTTTGTAAGTTATATGCATATCTACTCCAAACCCATGTAGGCTACGTATAATGACATCAATGTTAGGAAAGCTTTTATAGTGACTTACTTGATTCCACTGTAAAGTGTACCCAGCTCAGCTATGAGCTCGGCTGAACTGTTGCTCAAACAGCAGATGTTGTGAACCCTCTGGATAGCGTTCTGCGTTGTCTGAAGGTCATCTTTGACACGCTGCTGCCCTTTCTCGTGCACACTCGCTGCATAGGCTAACAAGTAAACGTACTTGTGTTTGTGTTCCGGATTCAATTTCACTCCGGGTTTGAAGAGGGAATCTATCAACATTTCTGTTGGAAAAGAGCACATTATAATTTTCAAACAAATGTGATACATAACAATCTAGAGTCTAGACCAGTGTTTCCCAAACTTTTTGGATGAGCGTAGCGAGCAAAGCGAAGATTCCATTTCACTACACTGGAGAAAAAAATCCGGAATGTTTTTTTGTATTTTTCTTTCTTTTTTTTGTATTTTTGGCTGTTTGTTAACACGATTCCGGCTAAACCGATACTCCAATTACGATGAAATTTTCTGGAGACCTTCGAAATCTCTGAACTTAGCACTGCCACGTTTTTGAGCGCAATCGAAAAATTATTTCTCATGAAAATCGCAATTTTACAATTTTTTTCGATAAAAAAAAAAAACAACTTATAACACCTACATGCTTTATCCGATTTTAAAGATTTTTTCACAGAACCATAATTTTATGAATTAAGATATTCGTGTGAAATTTGAGCGCAATCGAAAAATAATTTCTCATGAAAATCGAAATTTTACGGGTTTTTTCTTTTTTAAAACAATTCTTTGACTTATAACACCTATGCTTTATCAGATTGTAATGATTTTTTCACAGAACCTTAATTTTATGAATTAATATATTCGTGTAAAATTTGAGCACAATCGAATAATTATTTCAAATGAAAATCGCAATTTTACGATTTTTTTCTTTTTTTTAACCCATTGGGGCCGACTTACGGAACGGTTCCGGAAATGCGAGTCTGGACTGAAAATTCACTTACGGAACGGTTCCGTCTCCGTTCCGTTCGTCATTTATTTTCGCGCCAAACCGACGTAGTTCAGTCAATCTCAAACAGATAGCAGCACTATATGGCGGCTGACTCTTTTACCGACGTGGTTTAGTTTTTTCCCCGATAAATTCTCGAACACGGCCATTTCACAGACGACTACAAATAATATAAAGGCCTACAAATTGTCAAGGCGGTGCGCCGTAACAGAAATAGGCTTCTCAGCTGTTGTTTACTTCGTAAAACTGACGTAAAGCTCATGAATGTTACGAGATGGCGAATCTGAAGGCGATTGTGCTGAATTTCCAATGAGCATGATATATTGCGAGATTCAGGAAGTGTTGTTGATTAGCTTGCAAATGATGCAAGCGATAATAATGATGTGATGAAGACAAGAGTACTTCTAACCAAGATAAAATAAGACGATGACACAAGTAAGGTTAGGCCTAGGGCTGGCGGGAATATAAACTAGAAAAGCAAAGCATATGAACTAAAAACAACAGGCCTAGGCCTTCAATTTTTGTGCATTCACGAGATTTCGGCCCGTAGGCAGGGTGCGGCGGGGTGCCATCCCCCGTAATACGGATTTAACTGGATCCGTTCGGGGAAAATAAGCAAAATCAACTGGTGGCCCAATGGGTTAAATTACGATTGATTAAAAAAAATAAAAATTTAAGTTTTTTTTTATTTAATTTAAATTAATTTTTTTTTAAATCTTCAACTAAGTAATGATTTTTTCACAGAACAACAGAAAATCTGCATAACACATGGCAGCTCAATGCACCAATTACGCTCATCCAACAACGCGGCGGGACTTAAGCGTTTTCCTAGCTAGAACCACGACCCATTTTTACGAACGCCAAACATTCGCGACCCACCTTGCTATATTTAGGTAGGAGGGGGGAGGTTTAGAGTAATGACTTTTATAATAACTTAAAATAAGTATTACGTATTTACATTTTCATATAATTTTACATACACAACACAACTTTTTGGGTTCTGTTGATGACGACATTTACGTCCAAGTCGAGTGAGCGATTTTCAGGCGCAAGGAGTTATGACTTTTGGAGCTTTAGTGTTGTAGTTTAGTTTCTATTCCTTCCATAGTCGACAATTCAACTTCACAATACTTGTACGAAGATGTGAAATGTACAGCATTTTTATTCCCAGCTTCCGCCGACACTTTTGTAGAACAGACATCCAGAATAAGGTAATTTTTTGAGCTTGAAATTTGTTTTTAATTAGGTTTTTAACGTCGAGTCATGTTCAGACAGGTCCAAATAGTTGCGAATGGACAGTGAGACAAACTAATGATGTTCACGATTATCACGGAAATGTTCAAAACGGTTTTTAAAGTCATCTGAGCTGACATAGCTTTCGATACAGGGAAGCACCCTGTGAATGTTGCAGCATTGAGTATATGGTTGCAGTGAAACCATGACGCATTCGGATTAACTTACCTAATTCGTATCGCAACACTGCTTACTTTGTCATACATGCCCAGAATTACCATTTTAAAAATTATTTTATGATTTACTATATTTGTTTCAAATAATGACATTTTGGGATTTTTGAAACTTTTTGCCACCCACCAATAACTAGGTCACTGGTCTAGGACACTTGATTTGGGAAACAAACAATCAAAAAAGTTATAAAGTAGGGGCCTACACAGGATTTTCACTTATTATGCAGAACACAAAATAACGGTAAACATTAACTGTTTTGCTAGTATTCACTGGCCCTTCAGGTACTACCTATTTCATCAAGAAATCTAGATTGCATTCTTCAATTCTATTAGTATGCAACACTAACAGATTACCTTCCAAAAGTGATGGTGGGTGCCGAATTTATTGATAAATACTAAATAGAGACATACAAATATATATATATACAAAACTCCAGCCTCCAGACAATTGGCATTCTATAAACATAACCTTTAAGTCTAGTTAGATTGTAGATTCTATTCTGTAGGCCCTAGCTAGAGTATTACCCAAGAACTGTGGTGTACGAATCAACTCAGTTGGAGGAGGGTCGAGCGCATTGTAGTTACGGAAGAGAACAGTAATGTCGGCAGGATTGAGTGCGTTACGAGACAGCATAGATGTGAGAGCTTGGCAGGCCTGGGGATATCCTGCAGCACCGTTCAGAGCCATTGTGATTGGGGTTACGTCGTGCCCACTGCAAGTAATAAAACTCATTATCAGTCTTACAAAGTATTTCTGTCATGCAAGATGACGAGTGTCACTAAGGAGTAGCTATAGTCAACACAACATGGAGAGGGCTGGACATAATACGATTAGGCTTTCATTAGGTCACGGATCGTCAATTAGATTAAACATTGTTTAATATTATTTCATTGGACGTGTTTTTATGTAGTAACACACAGTTTTAATAACCTCTCCCAATCTTTATCCATCTGTGCTTTTCCAAAACATTAGAGGACAGTAGGCCTACTGTTGATATCAGAAGTACTACTAATCATTATTATTTATTAATATTATGTTTACAGGTCTACCACTAAAAGTGTGATAATTAATCAGATCGGTCCCAATTTAATTTTAGCGTAAATTAGGGAAATACTAATTGGATGAGCGAAGCGAAGACTTCAATTTCACCGACCCCCCAAAAAATTTAGCTCGTTTTTTTTTTTTTTTTTTTTCTGTCTGTTTGTTTGCTCTCTACCGGGCAAACGGCATATGCGATCTGGATGAAAATTGGAGGGGATCTTCGAAATCTCTGAACTTAGACTTGCTACGTTTTTGGGTACAATCGAAGAAATATTTCTCATGAATATCGTACTTTTACGATTTTTTCTCGATTTTTAGTGCGATATTTTCGTGACATTTGGGCCGATTCTGACCAAACGGGTGGGGCTACAACGTTCATATTTCACATGGACATTAAGGTTATGGTGATGTATTGCTTTTTGAAAGAAAAAGTTGAAAAAGTTAGCCAGAATCCATAGAATAAAGGTTTTATTATGAGTTTTTTTGGGTTTATATTATAATAACAATTTACAAGGAACAATAGAAACTTGACAACAATCACCAACATGCGTTCAAAAGGCACTTGATAAGTAAATAGATCCCACAAAAACTAAAAACTTACAAAAAAGCTCATCCATCAGCGCGACGGGACTTAAGCGTTTTCCTAGTAGTAACAAAGAAAAGTAAACAAAACAAGAAGAAGATAATACTATGGGTAGAAGAGCTGTCCATTGCAGAAGCATTCAAATACCTCGGAAGTATACTAACAAAAGACGCAAAAATAGATGCTGAAATATCAAGGAGAATTATATTGGCAGACAAATCACCAAAGTGAACGTAATGTCGTAAACTATTAAGGAAAGAAGAAATATCATCCAGGTGTAAGATGCTATTAAAGACTAGGAAAACGCTAAAGTCCCGCCGCGTTGATGGATGAGCGTTTTTGTAATTTTTTTGTTTGCGTTTTTTGCGTTTGTTTGCACTTTTCCTTTGCAAGTGCTTTTTGAATGCATTGTAGGTGATTGTTGTCAAGTTTCTATTGTTACGTGTTAATTGGTATTATAAACCTCAATAAACTCATATTAAAACCTTTATTTCTGTGGATTCTGGCTAACTTTTTCAACTTTTTCTTTCAAAAGGTACAACAACACCATAACCTTAATGTCCATGTGAAATCTGAACGTTGTAGCCCCACCCATTTGGTCAGAATCGGCCCGAATGGGACGAAAATATCGCTCTAAAAATTGAAAAACTTATATTAAAACCTTTATTTCTATGAATTCTGGCTAACTTTTTCAACTTTTTCTTTCAAAAAGGTACTACATCACCATAACCTTAATGTCCATGTGAAATATGAACGTTGTAGCCCAACCCGTTTGGTCAGAATCGGACCAAATGTCACGAAAATATCGCACTAAAAATCGAAAAAAATCGTAAAAGTACGATATTCATGAGAAATATTTTTTCGATTGTACCCAAAAACAATACACCTCTAAGTTCAGAGAAAACGAAGGTCCGGTCAAATTTTCATCAAGATCGCATATGCCGTTTGCCCGGAATCGAGCGAACAAACAGACGGAAAAACAAAAAAAAAAAAAAACAAAAAAACAAAAAAAAAAACAAAAAAAAACACCCGAGCTAAATTTTTTGGGGGGTCAGTGAAATTGAAGTCTTCGCTCCACTCGCTACGCTCGCTACGCTCATCCAAAAATGTATTTCCTCCCAATAATATCATATGCATCAGTGACATGGACAATAGGAAGAAAGGAAGACAGTATTTTCAAGCAGCAGAGATGAAATTTTTAAGAAGTTCTGTAGCCTTAACAAAAATAGACAAGGTACGGAGCAAAACAATAAGAAACAAACTAGGAGTGGAAAGTCTACAAATAAAATAGGAAGAGAAAGACTTCGATGGTATGGGCACGTACGAAGAATGAAGCAAGATAGAATCCCAAGAAGAATTTGAACACACATAGGGGGAGTAAGAAAGGTTGGACACCCAAGAGGTAGATGGAGGGACCAAATAAAATGGAACGTTGAAGAAAGAGGAAAATCATGGGAGAGAATTAATGAAGAAAAACTTTCAGAGGATAGAAAGAAGAGAACTGGTAGAAATGCCTGTCATAGAAGACATCGAAGTAGATGAGGAGGTGTTGAGCCTGGCTAGCAAACACTGAAAGTCCACAGCCCGAGAAACTGGTGATACGTCACCTCCCGACCTGACTTAAATGTTGGAACCGGGTGTTTGATTATTACTATCAAAAGTGATCATGAGCACCTCTCATTAAATAAATTAATACATTGTATTTAGAGTCGACCCACTCAGTTATATAACTGATTTTCAGTGGGGGACAGTTTCACTTTTATTTATTTTATTTATATTTTATTTATTATTAATTTATTCATTCACTTTTATGATTTTAATAGGTACTACATAGGCTACTATACTTGCAATTATGGTATTAATTACAATACATATTAAATTAAACCTGTGTATATCACTGTAAACTAGTTACTATTAGTGCTAGGACTGAGTTGATATTTGGGGACCGATTGATTTTTGGAGACCGATCTGACTTTTTATTGGACCAAAATGATGAAAAGGGACCAATTTGTATCCATCAAATGGGGACCAATCAGAGTTCTGATCATAAAAATATTTTCCCCTCATATAGGACACAGTAGACGAACTCTGTTGCATTTGTTGCCGTGGCCTATAAAAGAACCACCATATTCCACAGCGTGTTATAATTTTTTGGATGAGCGTAGCGAGCGAAGCAAAGATTCCATTTCACTACACTGGAGAAAAAAATCCGGAATGTTTTTTTTTTCTTTTTTTTATGTATTTTTGTCTGTTTGTTAACACGATTCCGGCTAAACCGATTATCTGAATGCGATGAAATTTTATGGAGGTCTTCGAAATCTCTGAACTTAGAACTGCCACGTTTTTGAGCACAATCGGAAAATTATTTATCATGAAAATCGCAATTTTACGATTTTTTTCAATTTTTTAAAAATTTCTTCGGCTTATAACACCTACATGTTTTATCCTATTGTAATGATTTTTTCACAGAACCTTAATTTTATAAATTAATATA
Organism: Sweltsa coloradensis; assembly: GCA_024449915.1. Classification (NCBI taxonomy): domain Eukaryota; kingdom Metazoa; phylum Arthropoda; class Insecta; order Plecoptera; family Chloroperlidae; genus Sweltsa; species Sweltsa coloradensis. The sequence goes on along the minus strand of JAMZAV010012387.1, from coordinate 5,482 downwards.
TTCGTGTAAAATTTGTGCGCAAACGAATAATTATTTCTTATCAAAATTTCAATATTACGATTTTTTCCTTTTAAAAATTACAATTAATTTAAAAAAATTAAAATTTTAGTTATTTTTTTTTAAATTTAATTTAATTTTAAAAAAATCTTCAATTTAGTAATAATTTTTTCACAGAAATCAGAAAATCCGCATAACACATGGTAGCTCAATGTACCAATTACGCTCATCCAACAACGCGGCGGGACTTAAGCGTTTTCCTAGTGTAAAGCCAATGGATACAGATTGTCCCATAATTTAATCTTGACTCATAACAATTTAATTGAAATAAAAGTAAATGTAAACTTGTTTGTTTGTTAGTGTGACCTGTTATAATCCTATTGATAAACTTATCTCACACTGGTTTATACAAACGTAAACTTGTTTGTTTGTTAGTGTGCCCTGTTATAATCCTATTGATAAATTTATCTCACCCTGGTTCATACATACGGTAATCTGGTCTGTCATCCCAGTGCAAATAAAACCAAATTATCAAGGCTACTAAAATATCAAACTTTAAATAAGTATATTCCATACTTTTTCTGTGCGCACTTGGTGATTTCCTGGGATAGCCTTTTTATACTCGACCCTCCTTTAGGTTCTTTGGAAAGCACTTTCAGCAGAATTTGACTATATACATAAGTATGCTGTCCATGGCACACCATTTTCTGAAATGAAAAAACAAACAATTCATTTATTCATTTATACCAATAAATTACATAGTGGATAGCCCATCAATATCATCAATATCTGTTGCCACGTCCACCTTTACGATGGGTCAGCATTGAAGAGATTGGAGAAGGGTTGACTGGTTGGGAAGCACAGAGAACATAAATAGAACATAAAGCCCAGCCCGAAGGGCTGGGGGCGACAAAACTTTCACCTGCAGATTGCAACTGCAGCTAATTTAAAGTTGTTAATGAAGATGAATGAATGAAATTGACTGAAAAGCAGATGAAGTTTAAAATGATTTAATCCCTAAAGTGAGTATTTAAATGACAACTAGAAAAACTCACAGCACATTCCTGTACATTTTTGGGCCACTCATCTGAGCCCTCCAAGAATCCCGAGATTGTAGTCTTGAGAACTCGTGAGAACACTTCGATCTGCTGAGCAGCAGTTGATATACTGGTGATTTCTCCTTGGAAGCCCGCATCAGATATCAACTAGAATAAATAAATAAAAAAAGGTAAAAAATGTTGCTTGTAAGAATAGAGCCTGCTTGTGAAACCCACCCAGCAAGCAGGTGAGCCGGGCCTTAACAGCTATATTATTTTATTAATGCTTGGTAGAGATGTGGGTGGGTGTCGGTTACTGAGCATTAACCAGGATTGGATTTGTTAATTCTGGATTAAATCCAACAATAAATTCTAGTACTAATATTAAGGATGTTTTTACATAGTTTTTACATAGAAGGACCAACAAACGGTACGTACAAAGAATAACATCGAGGAGCCGTATTAGGGTTTGTGTCAACCACAACCCCGTATCTCAGTAGTTAGGTGTTCGTTGATTGAAGCTGACTAGTAAAAACAACGATATTGTGGCCATAGATTTAGCCATGTTTTTAGACTTGCTGTACAGCTGTTATTATTTCTGGATTTAAGCAACAAGAAAAGCTGGGTACCGGCACATTATTTAATTCCCAGTGTCTACTGCATTGTCGGTAATTGTGGAGCAGTAGAAGGCACCACATGTAACGAGTCATGACTAACACTGACAGTTTTGTGTTTTGCTATTACCCTAATAACATATCAATCGAGTCTAAATAATGATGTAAAAAAAATACATGATTAGTGATTAGCCAATCTTTTTCATGGAACAAAGTCAGTAGTTAATTAGACAAGGGAGCAAAGGGACTGAGTCTTACAATTCAAGTCAAACACCACAAGATCTGTTTTTGTGAGTGAGTGAGTTCGCTCCAGAACGGCCGAATGGCTGAACAGATTGAGCTGAAATTTTAAACAGGCATCCAGTAGAAGTTCTTAGGGTGCAGTTAACATTTTGGAAAAAAAACATTACAATTTAAACTCACAAGACATAACAAATTGAAAATATGCTGAGAATGTCACATTCAATTTTACGACAATGTTTTTTGTTTTTGAACAAATCATTTTTATCAAATCATGTTCACATGCAGTGACCAAGGTGTATCAAATCATGGAGTTATAAATAGTACTGGCGTGATCAAATGTTGCACACTCAAGGTTGCCCAAAATTCCGCCTGGAGATTGAGTAAACCTTGCAATTTTTATTCGTGTTTTGTACTACTGGCTATGTTTCCATCGTATGCATTTCAAAACATGTTCTATAATTTTCCACAAATAAATATTGGAGAAGGGTTGACAGGTTGGGAAAGCAAAAAATCAGTATTAAAATAAACCTTACTTTATTGTTAAATTTTGCAAATTATTATAAATCAACAGAAACTTACACATGTAACCAATGGGCAAATGTCACAATCTTCCTCATCAGTGGGATTCCTGTGACTGATGTTAATGCACACAGTTTCTATGTACGTGGGTGAATGGTAGACACACTGAAGCGCATCTCACTATCAAGGTTATCAACATCAAAAAGTCTTGACCTGTTCTTCTTTTTTGTTAAGAGTATTCACGAGACAGCCTTTGGGGTACGCCGTGCAGATACTTCGCCGGAAGGTGTTTTTTCGTATTGTTTTCAAAGATAGACCATTGAAAAAATTCAACAACCTACACATTTGATTGATCTAGAGAACTACTGTTAAATAATGTTGATAAGAGTAATGTGAACCAGTGAAAAAAAATAAAAACTGAATAAATTTGAATGCTTATGGCGGACTATTGAACAATGGCACACGATTTGTTTAAAACAGTACTTCTCTCGATCATGGCATCCTTAACGATCTTGCAAGAAGAAAAATACATTTTTTATCAAACTCGGGGAAATATTCCCTTCCGGAAAGCACAGAAATTTGATCCGACAGTGATTACTACTAGCGCTTTGCTGATGTAGTGCGTACAGAAACTGAACTGCTTGGTAGAGCTTGGAGGGAAGCAGGCGCCAGCCGACCACGGGGGTATTTTGATGGTTATCCTTTGCTCAGAGAAGGGTTTCCAACTGAACATGCTTCAGAGTGCTTGGTAGCAAAGTGAACCCCATTGTGCAAAAGACAAATACCATCTCTAAACTAAAAGTGTAAGTTGATAAGCCTGATCTCGATTATAATAAATTCATTGTCTTATTTACATTTTTCTAAGCATTTTCGTTTTTTTGGCGAAGTGTTTTAGCTTAGTTTTATAGGAAATATCCGACTAAATCATATCAAATGATTATGTTATTTGTTTTGCAATTCCGCTTAGAATTGAGCTACAACTTCGATTTAAAAAGATTTTAGGTCTTGTTTTGACTTCATGAATTGAATGAACTATCATATAATCACTAAATTTAAAAAAATGAGACGATTTAACTATCACTTATACAAGAGACCCCACACTGTCATCCCATTTCATCTTGGATTTAAAATTGTAAACCTGGGTAAATTGTCGTAAATACTCTATTATATTCGTCACGCGCCTCTCCATCCTTTCAACTTCAAGAACGAATTCTTTTTGAAAGGGTTGGGTTTTTGGTGTTTGTAAAAGGTTTGCAGAGTGTATAAATTAATGTATTGTGTAAAACTCAATCACTTGCCAGTAATGTAACTAATATTATTTCAATCATATCATTTAATTGATGAGTCGAGTAAAAAATTATACTACACACACTGTCTAGCCTGCTTTTTTTCCGGTTATCTGAGTTTTTGAAAGGCGATTTTTGCATCAGTTTTCATCCAAAAAATAGTTCAAAATCAACAGCGACCAATGTTGTTTACAACAATAATTCAATCAGTTCTTATTTCAGGTTAGTAAAGAAGTTATTCATCCAGAGTACATAGATGCACTAGCTCCCCCTCCCCATCATATGAAAAATTAAACAGAATAAATTTGTTTATTATTAATTATTATTAATTGTTTTTATTAGTATTAATATTATTTATTGGCTGCACATTGAACAAACTCTGTAAAAACCAGAGCTAACATATTATATGGGCATGTGTCAAGTACGCCCTGCTTCCATGTATGATGACTATTTCGTAGATTCCTTTCTGTTGTTTACGGTCATGGCCGATTTCTCGTCGTATTACCGCCGTATTACGCCGTGATAATGTATAATGTTTTACTTTTCAATGTGTACTGTGCCACACCGCCGTGATAATTTATAATGTTTACTTTTCAATGTGTACTGTGCCACACCGCCGTGACAACTTATTATTGTTTACAATTCGATGTGTACTGTGCCACACCGCCGTGATAATTTATAATTGTTTACTTTCTAATGTGTACTGTGCCACACCGCCGTGACAATTTATTATGATTCACAATTTAATTCAAACTTCATGACCTAGCATAAATAAACTAGGTTTTACTCATTTAAAATTTCCGTTTAGTTTGTCTATCGTTGTCAAAATCACCAAAAGTTTTAGTAGCATTTTTCCATGCTAATCTGGCCTTTGCTGCCGCAGTATTTAAATCCTGTGATCTTTTATGCTTTTATTTCGAGAAAATATGTTTTTATCAAAAAACAACAAATATCATGTTGCTTATCTAAAATAAACCATCTTGTGACGAATAATACGGTCGCCCAAGACTGATTTCTTTACCCATAAATTTAGTCAAACAAAATTATAACAATTTTACAGCATGTCACTGAAAAGATGCGATATAATGAGGGTCTGTGAGCTGGGCCGACCGATAGCAGGTTATTGAATACCAGAGGCTTTGTCCGCATTTCCTGTGAAAGGCTGTTGGCAAGGGTTGTGGGGTGAGGCCAGACACAGCCCAACCCAACTGACGGTCGAAATGGAATCTGCTTTACCTGCACCCGACCAATTCTCTTTCTTTTCCCAGGTCTGAAATACTCTTAAAGTTGATAAAGCTGCCTCACACAGGTATGAAGTGGAAAGAGAAGTGAAATACACAGAGAAATCCAAAATAAATCAAGAAAGATCTCTTCAAATCTTGATTTTAAAGTAGTAGTATTTGAAGAAACTTCAATCTACTCTTCTTTTTCTGGATATGTTAGATCTGATGCAAGAAGTTCTTTATACCCTCCTAAAGACAGGTCAAGTGTTGAATTATATCTTTCTTGAAGTGATCTTTAGGTTTTATTTCCAACTTGCCTGCAGCATTCATTACAGCTGGAAAAATTTACATATTGCCTCTCTTTATTGCTGATGTCCACAACTCTAGTTTTTTTTTAACTATTCATTTTATCACTTGCTGAAATCATATTTTCATTTCAGCCCGGCATACTTGAGTTCAAAGCATTGAGCTTATAAAAATAACAGAAAGATATGACAACTCAGCACACAACGATTTAAACTTGTACGCTGAGACTTGGTCTCGTCGAATTTTCAAAACCTTGT
>JAMZAV010012386.1:0-37135 GCA_024449915.1 Sweltsa coloradensis | reverse complement strand
CTGGATGAGCGACGAAGACTTCAATTTCACTGACCCCCAAAAAATTTTGTTCGGGTTTTTTTTTTTTTTTTTTTTTTTTTTTTTTGTTTTTTTTTTTTTTTTGTTGTTTTTCTCTGTTTGTAACTCTTACAGCAAACGGCATATCCGATCTGATGAAAATTTGACAGGACCTTCGAAATCTCTGAACTTAGAGTGTATTGTTTTTGGGTACAATCGAAGAAATATTTCTCATGATATCGTACTTTTACGATTTTTTTCGATTTTTAGTGCAATATTTTCGTGACATTTGGGCCAATTCTGACCAAACGGGTGGGGTACAACGTTCATATTATACATGGACATTAAGATTATGGTGAGTTACCTTTTGAAAGAAAAGTTGAAAAAGTTAGCCAGAATCCATAGAAATAAAGCTTTTAATATAAGTTTTTTTGATTTTTTTTGTGCGATATTTTCGTGCCATTTGGCAATTCTGACCAAACGGGTGAGGCTACTAACGTTCATATTATACATGGACATTAAGGTTATGGTGATGTAGTACCGTTTGAAGAAAAAGTTGAAAAGTTAGCCAGAACCATAGAAATAAGCTTTAATATAAGTTTTTTACGGTAAATAATACCAATTGACAGATAACAATAGAAACTTGACACAATCACCTACAATGCGTAGGCAGCAAAACAAAGCACTTGCAAAAGTAAAGATATCCCACGCAAACTAAAATTTTAAAAAGCTCTCATCAACGCGGGCGGGACTTTAGCGTTTTCCTAGTGTAGGAAAATTATATTAAATTAACCTTTTGACAATGTGGTCCACAGCGGACATGAAACTTTAATAAAGGGATGAGTAAAGGTAAATTAACTTTAATTTGCCTTTACTGACGCTGTCTACCCGAAAAAGTAGTCGTGCACATTGAACAGACTTTCGGATTTGAAATGTGTGTTGTTGATTATTGGATGAGCGTAGCGAGCGAAGCGAAGATTCCATTTCACTACACTGGAGAAAAAAATCCGGAATGTTTTTTTTTTCTTCTTCTTTCTTTCTGTTTGTATTATTGTGTGTCTGTGAGCACGATTCCGGCTAAACCGATACTCCAATTGCGATGAAATTTTATGGAGGCCTTCGAAATCTCTGAACGAAGAGCTGCCACGTTTTTGAGCGCCAATCGAAAAATAATTTCTTATGAAAATCGCAATTTTACGATTTTTTTTTCGATTTAAAAAAAATTCTTCGACTTATACACTTACATGCTTTATCCGATTGTAATTATTTTTTTACAGAATCTTTATTTTATGAATTTATATATCGTGTGAAATTCAAGCGCAATAAAAAAATTATTTCTCATGAAAATTGCAATTTTACGATTTTTTAAAAACTTTCTTTGACTTTAACACCTACATGCTTTATCCGATTGTAACGTTTTTTCACAGAACCTTAATTTTAATTATTTATGCGCAATCGAATAATTATTTCTTATGAAAATTTCAATATTAAGTTTTTTCCTTTTTTAAAAATTACGATTTATTAAAAAAAAAATCAATTTAGTAATGATTTTTTCACAGAACAACAGAAAATCCGCATATATAACACATGGCAGCTCAATGCAAAAATTACGCTCATCCAACAACGCGGCGGGACTTAAGTGTTTTCCTAGTATATAGCCATGCACAAGGGCGCCCGCAGGAGGGGGCAAGAGTCCCCCCCCCCCCCATGGACAAAGAACATGAAATAAAATTTCAGTATTCTTATATCAATCAGCTGAAACTAAAATTAAACAATTAAAATTATATTTTTTTCTAGTTTCGAGTACGACTGCATAAAAATAACATCATTTTGGTATTGTATTTAGCCCACTACTTTTTGTCTAAAACCCACTAAACGCATTCTAAAAATCTGATTTTCAAAATTTTCGCAGCTGCGGCGCTGTTATTGGAGGGCTTTGCCCCCAAACCCCCTGTGCTTGCCCAACGAAAGTACAAATTGTAATTTTTGCCCTCCCTTGCCAAAATTCCTGCGGGTGCCCCTGGCCGGTGCACGTTTCCACTGCCAGTACCGGCAAAGCTAGTTCGGAACAACTATATTTAGCCAATATATACTCCGAAGCATTATCTTAAAAGTCGATAAAGAGTTTTTTGTTTTGAGATATCATTAAAATTGTTTATTCACGGTATTTTGTGAAAATTCAAAGAAGCCTAAGCACCACCTTGCAATAACCTTAGTTTTATCAGAGTCGATAAAGAAGTTTCCCGAAACTGCTTTATTGACTCTGGTTTTATTACGAAGTATTTAGTCACAGTGACTTTCTAACATGCTACATTTACATGGCTGTAAAATACAAATAAGAAAACATTCTTATGTTTACAAAACTTTATTTTATGGCTAGAGATTTGGAGGAAAACTCTTACAATATTCTGAAATAGGTGAAAACATTAACTTGAAAATTGCTTCTACCAGTACCAGATGATGGAGAATAGTCAAAGTTACAATAATATGTGGTGAAGTATTTGGTTGAGATTCAAGGTTGTGCGTTTCGGTTCAAGATACGTCCAAGACGCGTTCCAGTCTGCCAGATGCATTCAAGATGCGTTCAAGATGCGGTGACCGATTTTGACAGCTCTCACTGGATTTCGAGGAAAGGGACGAGTTTGTCTTGAACGGCGCAGCATACACTTGCCTACGACTTGGATACTTCGAACCAGCGTGGACTCTTCTTCGTACCACGGTGGTTTGGATAGACTGTTACAAGGATACTGTAAACACTTGGTTAAATTGGCCTTGCACACCTACCTGAATTGGGCAGATGGGCGCATCCTGCTCAAAGCATCGTAAACGTCGTTCTGCAGCTGAAACGCTGGCTCCAATTTTGCGAATGTCTTCGTACGACGACCGCCGAGGACTGTGATTAGTTTTCAGTGGGGTGTTCTTGGACATACTGGTTTAATGTGAACGTGGAATATTTTGAGGTAAATAAGTTTTCCAAATCAAATCAGTCTTCATCAATGCAACATACATCTTTATCGTCTCCAGCAAATTAATGTCTGTCGAACCAACACGAAGCTTACTTGAATGTAGGCCTACCAGCAATGGTGTGTTCTTCATTATCTTGTTCAATACTCTATTGTGTCCATTTTTGAGGACTAAAAGTTTGCCGAATCGAGTTTATCTTCAACATTATAACATACACATTATGTTGTCTCCAGCAGACCTCAGAGATACAGCTACCCTGTATGAAGAACCACCAATGGTACCAGCAACGGTGTTATTCACTATCTCGTACAAGATGCAGTGTATAATTTTAATCAGCAATCATTTTAGAATTGTGAAGATATCAACAACTGTGTGTTCTTCATTTATTTCGTACAAGGCTTCACCGTGTCCATTTTTGAGGAAGTAAGTTGACCAAGTCAAGTTTGCCTTCATCTACACAACATACATTTCGTCGTCTCCGGCAAATTTCTGCAATCATTGACGAAGGATTCAAGGACGTGTGTTTTTATGGAGAACAGTTTCTTAGCCCGAAAACAGGTATCGTTCATCATACAAAGTCGTTCTAAACTGCGAAGATTTCTCATAATTTAGTTCCTTCTCACGGGTATGGTAAATAAGACGATCGGACCCAAGTCTCAGATGAAGGCACTGCTTACTTATCAGAAGTGTGAGACTGTTCCTCGCAGTTCAAGAAAGTCAAGGGTGTTGTCAGCTTCAGCATGAGTCTCCAACTAAGGCAAATACCCCAAGAGACACTAATAGTCTGGGCTGACACCGATCCTGGATGTGACATGGATCACTTCCATCTTGTCCGGGTACGAAGGTATCTGCATAATAATTTACCTTTTTATCATCATCTCATCTTCATCATCACCTTTGTCATCGTTGTAGTCATTTCCATTGCTTGCCGTATTAAAGATCACCATAGAACGCTTTGTCTCGCATACCGTCCAGCACATTGTAATTGACTGAATTTCAGCACAAGGCCAATATCACCTGTTTTAGTTTTGGAACGAACTTTTTAAATTTTCATTCCTTTTGCAGCTAGGCTAAATACTGGTGTTATCTATGCGTTATCTGTCATTTCTTCTCACTCAATAGGTTTGTTCGTTCGTACACACATTTGTGAAATGAGCCATTTTGGTCCGTTCGTTCGCTCAGTGTTAAAACTGGCACTCATAACTCTAGCCTAGAAGCCAGTGTAAAGTGTGGACACTGACTTTTTGAGTGTTAACACTAGGTCCGCGAACGAACAAACCTTATAACTAGTGGTATTCTTCATTCAGGTAGGATTTGTTACCAGTGGACGTATAAAAGGCTGCGAAAGTAGCTCCGAGTGACTCTAGGCTGCACCTGGTTCTTCATTATTGCTCTTCTCTGTGTGAAAACTTCTTCTGTTTGATTACTTGTAACGAGAACTTTCACACAGGAAGTGACGTCACGTTGCTGCTCTCATGTGTAAAACTTACAATCTTGAAGTTGCGAGCAGCCCTTAATTTTGAACCGAGATAAACAGGAGCTCTCTAATATTAGACTTGCTCTCTTGAATAAGAATCTTGTCCTTAGAAAACATACAAAAATATCCTCCGCAATTCCATCTGGACTGGAGCCTTGCTCACTGTTACTAATGTATCATCTACAATGTAGGCCCTAGTCCTTTTCAACATTGCCTCATTATGTCTAGCTCTGTGTTGCAGCACGTTGCTTTCTTGATTTTGGAATGTTGTCAATGTACCCATTGTGGTTGAGAGTCATCAGTATACTATGTCCTAACTAGCACACTCAGTCATGTCCGACAGTCGGTGAAGACACCTTAGCTCTGCCAGAACTATCTTCATTTTGAGATCAAACTTTTTCTGGGGTTTCAGGATCACTGCTTCAATCTCTTATCTGTGATTTGCTGATAACATTACTTGATTAGTTGTCTTATCATCAGGCTTCTCATATTGCGCGAGTAAAACTTTGAAAGGAGTAATGTTTGATCTAAGACTTGTCCGAAAATGTTCATATTCTGGTCTAAGTTGATGGTTATAGCGAGGAAAATTTCTTTGACACTCCGCAAAACTCGTATCATCGACCGCGTCATCGACTTCTAGAAATGTAGCCACTCCCCCTTGCTGTGTAACCTATGTCCTCAACATACTGTTATAATTGTTGTTGTTGTTGCCTGTTGGGTTGAATTTGAACCAAGAACGATGATCTAGAGTTCTTGTAGCCTCAGTATGTTTGTCTGCCTAGCTTGCAGCACTCTAGTGCAGTCTGTAGTACACTATAATGTCTACTCGGTTGAGTCCCATGCTTTATTCCCTAGGTCGTACTACACCAATAGCTAGCTACGAAGCAGAGAAACCAGCTTAGGTGGACTTCCAACTACCTACTATTGATGTTGTCTTGTGGGTCTCGTACCCTTGTCTTCTCTTGACAACTTTCAAGATGGTTTGGCTCGAAATAATCTCAATGAAGACCGAAAGAGTGTATTTTTGAGATTTTGGGACACTTTATTAGGTTGGCACGAATATAGTAGGCCTACAGTTTTGTTCTTAGCCTCGTTGAACTGTGAGATTAGAGTTTTGTTTTTTTTCGAGTCCCGATCGCTTCAAGATTTAATGTGATCTTTGTAAATGTTCTGTCGGTAAAGAAATTCCAGTTGTTTGATGGTTGTGTTGGCCAACGTCCCAACGAAGCAAACATAACAATGTGAGTGACTTGAGCACTGAGCAGTGCTATGTTCAATACCAGTCATCACTTTGCTGACGGAAAGCCTTGTCCAAGATCTTGTGCCTGGATAGAATATTCGGTCTGACTACAGCCACATTTCTCACACGTGATTCAAGTTAAGATAAAGGAGAGTTTGTAGAAGAGATACGAGTGTGGGAGGATAGAAAGGAATGGAAAGTTGTCTGCAAAACCTCGATCGACGATGATGGTGTTAATGGCTTAGGAAATATTTTCCCCTCGGACTTAGGTCACTGCACTCCTATCCACCTTTGATGAAAATTTATCCAGTAGATTTAGTTTGAATGGAGAGCCACATTATTCACAATGATTCAAACTATCTTCATTTGAAGAAATTCACCGGAATTTCTTCGAAATCAAGTATTCATTGCGTTTAAGCGCACATTTACTACATTGACGTCGTCCTACACACTCACGGTATTTCTGCATTGTCGTAATTCTTCACTTTTCCCTATAATTGGAATAGTTTTTGACAGTGATTGTACGAAACAAAAGAGATCATCTTACTCTGAAGGTCCCGCCACGTATGCCCTCCATTGTTCATTCTTTCGTTATAGGCCTACCCTTGGACTTGGGGTTGGGGGTTGGAGGTGGGAGAGGTGCTGTCTTCCTGTAAAGCTACACTGTTTTTACATAAACGAAATTAATACGTGCACAAACGATGCAACTTGGAGTGATGTTTGACGACCGCTTAGCCTGGTTTGATGGAGACAGTATGATTAATTTTCACCAGACATGGTATCATTAGGCACTCTTGGGAAGTGTTTGGAATGCAGCTGACGAAGAAAAGACTTTTAGTGGTCGCGGTTCGGGTGAAGCTAACGCTGCACTCAAGTATAGACCTACAGCTATAAAGCTAGGCCTAGACCTATGTCTTACTTGAGAGTAATTTCCAGAAGAATTTTGCAGTCTTTGGTATCCTCTCAAGTAGATTTGACTATAAGTTTGGACCGATACCTTTTGGGACATAGTTGGTAGAGTTTTTTACACACCCTTTCACATAAAGAAGGAAAGTTACTTCACATTTATGTCTATCTTAGTTGGAGTTGTCAAACAATTGAAGAATTTCAAATTCCTTGGACTCTTCTTCCTTAGTGAATTCAACTGGATTTAAGTATTGATCGATACCGATTGGGACAACATTGATGTTGGCTGTTGACACATCTTAGGCTACTTTAGGTGAAGAAGACACTGTTTCACACATCTTGAAACCAACCCATAACATACTAAGATTGTCGTCCTTGGGCGTCCTGGCAGAACCTAGGGCATAACCCATGTTTTGATCGAGGGTCTTTGGGAAGACATGAAGCCTGAAGAACATATCACTAAAGGGATTTGTTGTGGCCCCAAGTCAGAAGAAAGGGAAAGGGAACTAGGTTCTTGTCGGGATTTGGATATTATTTTTTAAAAGTATACACTTCAGCCAGGCTCGTCGCCTTGCTTGCTCGTCGTATTGCTGCTAGCACGAATACACACTATTTATTTTGAACCAATTAACGGACAGTCATTGAGACGAGTCATTTACAACCTGTAGAGTTTGTCGAGTGATTGAAAAAGGTAGGTTCTACCTCTCCACAAAGATTGCGAAGAGCTAACTTCAGGGTTTTAGCCGAGATTGTGAACAACTTCAGTTATTCGAGGACGTGTGCTGGACTTTTATCCTTCTCAACTCAGAAGTGAAATATTAAGTCAAGGACTGTTGAAGGTCATATCTAGAAAAGAAGATATCGAAGCAGTCTGACGAAGCTTTTGGTTCTGGTAACACGAATATACACTAATAGTTTGAACCAACGGCCAGACTTTTAGACGAGTCATTTACAACCTGTAGAGATTGTCGAGTGGTTGTAAAGGTAGGTTCTACCTCGCCACAAAGTTTGCGAAGAGCTAACTTCAGGTTTTTAGCCGAGATTGTGAACAACTTCAGTTATTCGAGGACGTGTGTTTGGACTTTTATCCTTCTCAACTCAGAAGTGAAAAAATTAAGTCAGGACTGTTAAAGGGTCATTTCTAAAAAAAGAAGATATCGAAGCAGTCTGACGAAGCTTTTGGTTCTGGTAACACGAATATACACTAATAGTTTGAACCAACGGTCAGCTTTTAGACGAGTCATTTACAACCTGTAGAGATTGCCCGAGTGGTTGTAAAGGTTAGGTTCTCCCTCTCCACAAAGATTGCGAAGAGCTAACTTCAGGGTTTTAGCCGAGATCGTGACCAACTTCAGTTATTCGAGGACGTGTGCTAGACTTTTATCCATCTCAACTCAGAAGAAAATGATTTATCGAGGACTGTTGAAGGTCATATCTAGAAAAGAAGACATCGGGGCGTACTCTGAAGAAGCTTTTGGTTTTTGGTAACACGAATATACACTAATAGTTTGAACCAACGGCCAGACTTTTGGGACGAGTCATTTAAAACCTGTAGAGATTGTCGATGGTTGTAAAGGTAGGTTCTACCTCTCCACAAAGATTGCGAAGAGCTAACTTCGGGGTTTTTAAGCCGAGATCGTGACCAACTTCAGTTATTCGAGGACGGGGTGCTGGACTTTTATCCATCTCAACTCAGAAGAGAATGATTTAGTCGGGGACTGTTGAAGGTCAAAATCTAGAAAAGAAGATATCGGGGCAGTCTGACGAAGCTTTTGGTTCTGGTAACACGAATATACACTAATAGTTGAACCAACGGCCAGACTTTTAGACGAGTCATTTACAACCTGTAGAGATTGTCGAGTTGTTGTAAAGGTAGGTTCTACCTCTCCACAAAAAATTGCGAAGAGCTAACTTCGGGGTTTTAGCCGAGATTGTGAACAACTTCAGTTATTCGAGGACGTGTGCTGGACTTTTATCCTTCTCAACTCAGAAGTGAATGATTTAGTCGAGGACTGTTGAAGGTCATATCTAGAAAAGAGCATCGAAGCAGTCTGACAAAAGCTTTTGGTTCTGGTAACACGAATATACACTAATAGTTTGAACCAACGGCCAGACTTTTAGACGAGTCATTTACAACCTGTAGAGTTTGTCGAGGGGTTTGTAAAGGTAGGTTCTACCTCTCCACAAGATTGCGAAGAGCTAACTTCAGGGTTTTTAGCCGAGCATTGTGAACAACTTCAGTTATTCGAGGACGTGTGCTGGACTTTTATCCTTCTCAACTCAGAAGTGAATGATTTAGTCGAGGACTGTTGAAGGTCATATCTAGAAAAGAAGACATCGGGCAGTCTAAAGAAGCTTTTGGTTCTGGTAACACGAATATACACTAATAGTTTAAACCCCACGGCCAGATTTTTAAAGACGAGTTATTTACAACCTGTAGAGTTTGTCGAGGTTTTTGTTAGGGTAGGTTCTACCTCTCCACAAAGATTGCGAAGAGCTAACTTCAGGGTTTTAGCCGAGATCGTGACAACTTCAGTTATTCGAGGACGTGTGCTGGACTTTTACCCTTCTCACTCAAAGAATGATTTAGTCGAGGTATTTTGAAGATGTCATATCTAGAAAAGAAGACATCGGGCAGTCTGAAGAAGCTCCTGAGCAAGGATCGTGAACACCCCATTTTGTTTGAAGCCCTGTTCGTCTGTTTGAGGTTTATTATTATTTTGAAGGTATTTCATATCTGTCAAAAGAAGATATTGGGACAGTGAAATGAAGCAAACTCGTGGACGTCTCCTTCTTACAAAACATCTTAGTAAAAAGACTCAACAAAAGATCAACCAGTACTTATTATGACCCTAGCGTTCGCTTTTCGCATTGTGGGAAAATAAGATATTGTACTACATGAGTAGTGGAAACTGAACGCTACGAACCACATAAACCAACTAGCAAAGATTACCTCGGAAAATTCGAGCCCCGACGACATGAAGGCGAAACTTCGCCAGTCCATCCTCTTGAATTTTGTTTTTAAAACCGATTTTGATATCGCTTTTTATCACAAATCCATTTCGATTTCTACAATTTACCTTTCTAAACAGCTATTGCAATATTTTGCCAAAAATGACGACTTGAAATAAACAATATTTTTAATAACACTTTTTCTGTTTATTTATTTAAGGTCGAGGTCCGAATGTTCAAATGGAGAATTCTCGATATATCGATGTGTCTCCTATCGGATTTAGGCGAAATGTTTTTGCGCCCTTCTATAGTATATTGTATTTATTACGTCTATAGAGGTCTGTTAATCCAGTTACTATTCTAACGTCCATGATAATATCATGGACGTAGATAGTAACTGGGCGTGTTGATTCTTTGCCTACTTACAGAGGCTGCCAAACGATCAAATGATATAATTAATCTATTAGTAGGCCCTGTTTATCATTGACTATAATATCATGATATGTGCCAACTCTAGCCTATGACAGGCTAGGGAGGAAGAACCCTGCTGGATCAGCCTTAGTAGGTAGGGGAGGTAATGGAATGTTTCCCAGAGGTACTCACACATGGCTCGCTTCACATCGTCCAAAAACTACTTTTGGCTTTTTTTTCTGTTTTATTATAATTATGTCTGTCGTATGTATATTATTTAGGATGAAGACTTAAGATCAGTTTGAAAAATAAACAAAAACTTATATTTGTTGTACCTATATAGACATTGGTGCACACTTGAATATCACATGCAAGCATTTTCTTTCTTGCGTTTAGTTCATTTATTTATTAGTTAGTTACTATATCGGCCCTACATTAAATTTTAAATGGTCAGTTCACTTTTGTTAACTTTGTAAAGGCCCATATTTCTAACTACAAGGGTGGGGTGGATTGGCTGATTAATCTACAGTCACCATATAATTGCATGTTTTATGACCGTTACAAAGTTTCAAAAGTAAAATGCTTCATTTAAATTAATGTAAGCCGATATAGTGTAACTAATAAGATAAATTCGACTACACGAAAAAGAAGTGCACTGCATGTGATATTCAAAAAACAGTGGTACAAAATGACTCTCTAAATGGCTCAATTGAATAACAACAAAGTTAATATAATATCGATAGTAAATGTACATAATTTAGATTATGCTTTATTATGGATTTAGCTAGGAATAGGATAGACGTTAAAGAAAAAAAAAGAAAGAAAGAAAGAAATCTTATAGCCAATCCTTGCAGGCTGTAGCCTCTGTAGATACAGAGAAAGTATGGGCTGTATGGCTGTACCTACGCAAGCGTTCTGTCACTAAAGCCTGTTACGCTTGTAATGAAAATACGAAATTATTTCCTTCATTCAACTCACTATCACTCACTCGTCTAGCAACGACTTTGGCGTTTTCCTAGTATTTGTCATAGTCCCTTAATGGGCGTTACTTTCCTCAAAAACTATAAGATGGATTTAAACCAATGATATTTAACATCTATAGTAGGCTAGATCCCCAGTCTCCAATACGTCCGCACAGGCGCGAGCATACCAAATTGAAGCGTCAATCTAACCTTTTCAAAATGGCGATTTTGGCGTTTTCAATTTTATGTTTTATACATTAATGTATTTAGATGTTGTTAAGTATTTTTATTTGGATTGTTTTGATATGGTTTAACTTGTGCAGCATTGGAGTGCTCAAACAGAAACAATAAGAACTTATTGCAGAAGGGGGGAAAAAAAAAAAAAAAAAAAAAAAAAAATTTTTAAAAATATAATTTAGTAATCATTTGGTGTTTATGTCTAATATGCTCACCTGTCAACCTGACAGCCATTACAAAGGCCATCTTTAAAAATATTTGTGCTACAAATCGTTCCCATCTACTTAACATGCAAACTCACCTTTTCAAGATGTGAGTACCATGGTTCCAAATACTAATCAGATATACCATAAATTTAATCTCTATTATTAAATATTTTTGTTGAGTTTATGGTAATAATAAGTGGATCATTCTGTGCTTCAATGAAAGAGTGAAATCAACCATCATTTTAAGATAAAATCTACAAATTGGTATGTATCAAGGAAAAATAGAGCATTTATAAGAATATTGTTTTTTGCCGCTGGGTTAAAGGACAATGTTCTATGGGTTATGATTGAAAAAGTTTTTTTTGTTTTTGTTGTGGCTTATTGAGAATAACATTAAAACTAGTCCCATTTAAAAACTGATTTATGCACAAAAAAGTAAAACAAGATACTCTTTACTATTATAATGTAAGGGTGGTGACCAACATTGGTGGCCAATCAATAAATAAACAATTAAAGGTATCTTGATGGGTAAACTGTCTTAAAGATGAAGTATGTATATGTTGAACATTAAGTAATAAGCCAGCAAAAGTCAAATAGTAAAACTTATACAAACCCACAGAGAATGGCTTGTACAGCCTGACAATAGCTAGGGCAATGCCCACTGCCAGAAATAAACAAGACACGCCCCCAAGACCGCCCCAGCCGGCACCCTCAGAGCTACCACTGAAAGAAGTAACTACAAGTGGAGTGCCCAAAGACATGTCATGCTCAGGCTGACAGTCACGGTCGTTTTTCTTATCGACATTAATTAACACAGCTCATTGCACATGCTGGCCCGCAAACACAACTACAACATGATGCTACGATTAAACCGGGGTGCTGGAGCTTTTAACAAGGAATGAAGGAATTGTGGGTGAATATAAGTAAGTTAACAAAAGATACGCGTAATTATCCTGGCAGGTACAAATGATATGGAAATAAATGTAAAAAAAATACATCAGAGATGCACTAACTCCACTAAGGCACTATCAATATAGCAACAGACCGAAGGTAATTTGTATGCCGAAATATTGCCACTTTTTTTGACCTAGAAAATAAAAACAGAATTTCAAAAAGTAAGTGACTCCATAGCCTGAAGTAAATTTTCCCGCATCCAACACCTGCTCAGAAATACTCTACTAGAAGTTACTGTGCTTCATGAAACCCTCACGAGAGCACTTTACCCAACATGCCCTAACACCTCAACCTGAGCGGAAAAAAAAAACTGCTTGCCAACTAATAGCAGAGAAATTGCTGCGAAAACAGATGCTCGAGACACTCTTCTACATGCCCTTAAATAGGCTAGTCCTTAAAAACCCAATATGGCCACAACACGTCATAGACCTGCCTATTAGTCGAAGAAGACAAAAACGTTTGCCTCTTTCAAGAGACCGAGCTACCCGACGAGGAACCCTCTCCTCTGTAGACAGGAAGTTTGCCCATTACGATCCACTAAGTATGTGCCATAACCACCAACACAAGTTTGACATACTGAGAAAATCTTTACACACTAATCAAGCAAGGTCAGTCAGGTCCAGTCACAGCAAAACACAGACACAGAAAAAGACGATCAGAAAAGACAGAAAAAATTCAACAGTAACTAGCCTAGTCCTCTACTCACGCAGTCCCAGGGGAGAGGGCTTCAAAAATAATACAGGCCACTCGTGAACAATAAATGCCGGGTAAACGTCGTGGATAAAACCAAATTGTTTTAATGAAGCGTTGTAAATCCTAAAGTTAACCTTCTGACCCCCTGCCACAAATGTAAATCTTTATCCATTAGAGCTGGAACTAATGACATGGAAGAAAATAGCAAAACACAATAGCAAAACAATACGAGACAAAAATATTCAAGACATATAGTATCTGCCAATCAAAAAAGAATTGAAAGAGATGCTCTGCTGAAACAAATGTCAATAATAATTCCAATACCAGAAAGACACTACAAACCATCCCCAACGATGATATCCAGCTGCAAACTCAGCACTGGAAAGTAAGCTTGCAAAACACCAATGTTGTAATTCCAAAAACAACCCCTGCCTTTTTACAAAGAACTGTATTACACCCAACACGGCCCCCTTTGCATCTCAACAGAACCGGCAAAAAGACACTATGATAAATACAATCTACCAAGCACTAGACCCTAACTAAATAAGACCAGCCTCCCGAATCAGAACGTGCGTCAAAGTACAATCGATCACCGTCACTGAGAGACTACACCGCGACCGAGCTCGACTCCATGGGGGCACGTACATATCTGAAGTCGAGTGCCATGGGGATACGAACAGGGCTTGAGCGCCGATTATGATTTGTCAAAACCGAACACCATCACCGACGAGGCTACACCCGGGACCCGAGCTGGGCTTCCACTGATGCTCCGACGTGACTTATAAAGGTTTTTCCAAGCTAAAAGAACCGACAAGTACTAAGCTTTCATTTCACATCCAGTTCCAGGACCGACCGAACAAAGTCTCCTCATCAACATCCAGTAACAAGACCAACCAGGACTAAGCCTACCATGTCACCGTCCAGGTGCCAGGACTGAATCATAACAAAGTCTCCCCGTCCACCTCCAAGTAACAAGACCGACCAGGACGAAGCCTCATATCACATCCAGGTGCCAGGACCGACCAGAAAGAAATCTCATCAGCTAAAAGAACTCCCATTGATACAGATCAATGCAATAGCACAATCCTCAATCACTCAATCATCTGGATCCAGCCCTTGGCCTACGCCTTGGCGTTACTGATAAAGACTGCGACACTGCCCTCTGAAGGCCTTCCGGAGGTAACAACCACTGCCCCCAAGACCAAGACTCGCTGCCTCACCGAGAATTTGGAAGAGAGGGTTCGAAGGAACTGTCCCAAACCGAGCTGCTCCAATGAAATAGCTCCGAGATGACTTTAAAGGTGAGTCAATGAATCCGAGACCACCACCAAGCAAACCCACTCAAAACCAATCAGGCACATGGGACCCAAGCGATAACATGCTGTAGATGCCAGGGGATCAAGCAGATAAGCAACTGAAAGCGAGAAACCTGCAGACCCACATGAATACCGATGGTCCTGAATTCATGGAGGAACCAGACTGGACCTCCTCCTTACAACACTGAGTCGGGAGAATGATTCATATACTCATCCGCAAACAGTATTGGAGGAGACGGTTATATGTGTAGTGATGTGATAGTGTGTTTTTAGGTTTCAGGAGGAGATCTGTAGCAGCAGCACACTTGTATTAAAAGAATTGTCCAGAGGTGACAGGTAGGTGGCAGGAGATGTGTCTATGCAAAAAACATGAAAAAAACAAAAAAAAAAATGATAGCTTATGACATCAACCCTTTTTGGTCACCCCCTCGTCACCAATGAATCCCTAACAACAAACCTAAATGTGACAGCAAGTAACTGATATGGTGGGGAGAAATATAAAGTTAAATATTACCATCAGAATGCACAGTCAGTTAAAAAATAAGGGTGGATCAGTTTGGAAATTTAATGTAAAGAGGAAAACCCCAGATCCCTTTTTGTATCTGAACATCATTAAAGCAATCCTGAAATGTCTGAATATCACAACTTGAGGGGTATACCAAGTAGCCATCTTTTGTAGGCAAACCCAAAAAGCAGGAGGGGTCATGAATTGTTCAAAAGAGTATCAATGTAAGGAATTTGAAAAGATATTACATTAAAATTACACAAGAAATGATTTTTGAGGTTGTGGATAGGTAGAAATAACAAGCATGATTCTTACATCACAATAATTATTACACTATATAGATCTCCAACTGGGAATATTACACTTTTTTAATACAATTACATGAACTCTTAGAGATGGACTCTTGAAGTAAAAATATATTGTACTATGTGGTTTGGGGGGCCCTTAATAATTGATGACTAAAAAATTACATAAGAAACTAGAACTCTTAAAGAATTACTAATATGTTTAAATTAAACATAACAATTAATCTCCTACTAGTGAGTGCAATAACTAAACATCAATATTCTCTCTGCAATAATAATATATTAACAAACATGGATAATGATATGTATCAATGTGAGGTCCATCATTTCAGCAATATCCTGATCATTATGCCAAGCCATAAATATATATCCTTTAGATCATCTAAAAATGGGGAAAACATAGTAACAGAATACTTCTAACAGAATACGGGACTGAGCAAGAGAATTATACCTATTTAAATGACAGACTTTTAAATGTTTCCATGGGATGCATATATACAATTCATAAAACGTTTGACCATGCATATGAACACATTTGTAAATAATAACCTTTTTCCCTACAATATCATTTCCAGCCAGAAAGGCAAAGATTCCGAACACAAAAAAGAAAAGTAATTAATGGATAACACAAAATGTGATGGAAATGTCAAGGAAAGTGGGAGGACTTGCGTTAAAACTTAAAAGGAATACAAATGTCATGTTCGAAATTAAAATACAAAAAATGCAAAAAGAATATAGATACAATTGCGAAAAGCGAAGGCTCCATAGAATAAAGAACTAATAAGGAATCAGAAAACAAAGAAAAGATATATGGAATATGAATTAATCTGGAAGGGTTTCAAAAAGAAAAAAGAAACTGAAACAGAATTTTGAAATACAGTAGATAATGAAACGGTCAGAATGCAAGCAAATTGGAAACAATTCAATGACTACTTTTTATAAATATAGCCACCCCATCCCCAAACAACATTAACAGAAAGTCAAAAGAGAACTGAAAATGATGGGACAAACACTGTTGCCCTGAAATAGATCACTATTTTGGTCCCCAATAATGTAAGTGAAGATGAAACTTTGCGAATTATAAGAAATTTAAAGATAGAACTCAATAGGTCCAGATGGTTTTATCACGCTTTCTTTAAAGAAATGTGCAAGAGTATTAGTTAGAGCCACTTTCTTTACTTAATTAATATGTCTCTTAATGACGGTGTTTTTTCCAAAAGCTTTAAGGTTGCGCGGGTAAAACCTAATTTTGAAACAGAGGGAACACTCGAGACATCAGAAATTATAGACCAGTTTCAATACTTTAATGCTTTTTCAAAAGGTGGTTTGAAAAGTAAATTGTATAAAATTGTCCGAATACTTAGCGTCAATGAAGATAATAGCAAAGAACACATGGATTCAAGAAAAAGAGATCAACTAAACAGCTCTTGCTGCCTTCCATTGACAATGTTGTAAACACGCTTGATCGAGAAAAAAACACCAGTAGCCAATTTATATGGATCATTTCAAAAGCTTTTGACTGTGTGGAGTTAAAGAAAATAATAAAAACATTAATAAGTAAAACTGTTTTCATATGGAATAAAGGTGAAATGCCTGCAATGGATATTGTCGTATCTACATGGAAGGACGCAATATGTAGAAATTTCCTGACCATTTGAACAAAAAAACTAAATCTTAGAGGAATATATTAACCTTGGGATACCACAGGATCCAATACTAGGGCCTTTGTTTTTCAATATACTAATAAAATGACATGCCATGTGGCAATAAAGTTAAGCCGGGCTTATGCTTCTGTATGCAGATGACTCAACCACCTCTGGCTCATTCACTTATAGAAACATTAGAAAAGACCGCTTTATATCAGTTTTTTTTTTTTTTTTGTTTTTTTTTTGTTTTTAAAATAACAAGGGGGCGCAGTGGCTTGCAACCAATAACCCAATAATGAATAATAAGAAAACTAAAATGTATGATATTCCCAAGAAAAATATGAGATTCAAATATTTGTATCAGGTTGTGTGATGAAGGAGACCTTCCTATTGAACAAATAGACACAGCAAAGTTTTTAGGACTGTACATATTGAACAAGTGGCTTATCGTGGGACCATTTCACACTGATTACTGTGCCAATACAAATAAGCTCCAAATATATATGTCTTACGTAAAAAATGAAAATATATGCATCACATAGAAGTTTGCTGTTAGTAGTGTACTATGCCCTGCTTGAGTCACATTTGAGCTATGGTTATAGTGTGGTAATACATCAGAAAACAATTTTCATAAGATCTTTATCATGCAAAAAAGCTTTAAAATACCTAGATAAATTTAAGACAGGGATTACAGTAGAGGACATTGTCAAAACGTTGAATATTCTTACTCTGCATGCCTCTATATTTGACAAAGTAATATTATTTTTATAATTAATAGAGGGGAAAGAATAAACAAAAAACATCATATTCATTAATTACAAATACTAGGAGGAAAAATGATAATTTGTGACATCCCATAGGTGGCTTGTGTATGAGAAAAGCCCCACATATGCGGAATAATCCTTTTTTAAATAAGCTACTACCTGCCATTATCACAAACAAACCACTGATACATTTAAAAAGGATCTAGGACATTTCTTGTTGAAAAAGAATACTACGATATTGGAGGAGTTCTTGCGGACATAATAATAGTCTTGACCAATACATTTATTTTGCATATTATAGATGCCCTAGACTTATCTTATCTAGTAGCCTATCTTAATATAGTGCAAAAGTATATATTTTTTTATTGTGTATTATTGTATTGTTTGTAAAATTGTATTTTATAATTAATGTTAAATTGTTTTTAGTATTTTCTAACATCCCTAATATCAAGTCTTAGTCTTTTGAAAAAACGTGTTTAATGCTAGCTAGCTATAATGTAATGTTTAGAACTTGTTTACCTCGTCATAACATGTAACAATATATGCCTAGTATTAGGTATTATAAACAAGACAATAAAATGAAATGAAATGAAATGAAATGTATTCAAATAGTCACGGAAGTGGACCGAGACTGGGGATCTATAGCCTATAGATGTAAAAAAAATATCATTGATTTAAAAGGACCCTGCAAAGATAATTTTATTTTTATCTTTCCTTAACAACTCCTTGACGAAATCAAGCACCAATACGGTTTGACCTGTAAACAAGGCTATTTGAAAAGCCTACAAATCAGCAGGCGGTGCTACAAATATTTGCTTTTTGTTATCATACAAAATGTCAATAACAAATAACTAACTTTGTCAACCTGTTACGTTTACCTAAAAGTAATAAGAAAAGTCATTTTAAATACAGGAAACAAGGTAAGAGAAGAATATGTGATACCTCATCAACCATTGCTAGAACATTTACTAATTAGTTAGGTTATGTTCGAAAGATTATTATTATTGGATATTGCTTAATGTCTCATATTTATGCAACTTGGCTAATCGAGACGAAGGGTGGGACGTAAGGGATGACGCGGGGAGGACAGTGGTGGACAGGCCTGTGCTGGTCAGACCAGCCAACTAATAGCTTATGGGGAGGGGGCCGGGGTTTGCCCCACGTCTATGGTCGTGCACCGTCTTGTCATCATCCGTCCGTGTTGTCATTTGTCATCGCCGTTCGGGGAGGTAGTCAAAGGGAAGGGGAAAGTTCCCCGACGACGACCCAGAGCTCGCCATTGGTTTCAGGGAGAATAACTCCCCTAATCACGGGCCAAACCACGAGAAGGTTGCGAGCTGGAATTTGATGGCCCATGTTCGAAAGAGACAAACACACAAATTCTGGGTCCATAATAGAATTTGTGTCAGAGCATTAGTTCTCTGCTAATCATAAAATGCGAGAAAATATGCCAAATCCACCTCTCACACAAAACAACAGCTAGAAAGTAGGGCAGTATTTTTATTCTTGGTGCTGACCGCGGGTGGAATCTAGTCCAGCTGGTTTGTCGGTGTTTCTAGTTGGTCGCTCGTCGATGGTGTCGGCGCCTACAGGGTTGGTTTTTGGTGTGCTTATAGATTCAGTCCCCCAATTGAAATCCGTCCGTTGTTACTGCACGAGTGGGTATAGGCCCTGTACTGCCAAGTCCAAATTTATTGATTTATTTACTCTTCTAATTTACATCCTATTGATTCGTTTCTTTAGAGACTTGAATTCCATGGATCCCTTGACTCCGACCACCCCCTCATCACAGAAGGAGGCCGAGCCACGAAAATATCTGGTACGAAGTATGAACATTACAATAATATAATTAGATAATGTGTAGAAATGTGCAAAAATGTTTTTTTTAGTTGGAAAATTCTTGCCTTAAAAATAAAAATTCGTGAATTTTTCGTTATTTACAAAAAATAAACCATTTGATATTGCAAACTTAAAAAAGGCCTAGTTTTATATTATCAGCATCACAAATTTCTAGGAAAATTTATGATTAATTTAAAAAGAAAAACAAGCAATTTCAGCCTTTAGTTTTCAACGTTTCTGACAGTTTGTACCCCTGATTAATTTCTCGACTACCCGGCACCTCCACCAAAATTACGAAATTATGCATTTTTTTGTGTAATTTCAATATTTTGATATGAAGTATTTTAACTTACGCGCGTACAAACATTATATTACGATATCTCACAATCGCTTTTATGACCCGGCCACTCCCAACAAAACTTTGAAAAACCTTTGTTTGAATTTCGTAACCTAATTCGCGTTTAAGGACATAATGGCTAATTTCGTGCCACTAGTTTGCGTTATCAACTAAATCTCGCGAAAATTCGCGAATGGAAATTAGTACCATTCACTCTAATTCAGATGATTCATGTGCAAACTGAAGGTGAAGGGATTATTGCACTTAAAAAAATCGCGAATTTCGTTCTCACCATTTTTGCACATTTTTAGTAATGTGACTTTTATGACTGAGTAGGTAGACTCTTAATACGAACTTATTTATTTATTTAATGTCAACATTCTTGAAAGGAAACATGTCCAAGGACTCTTCAGCCAAAAATGAGGTTCTTAAGCAGTAAAAAGGATTGAAAGATGTTTGGTCAAAAGTAGGTAGGGCCTACATTAAAAGTCTCGAAAAGAGATTTAAAAAAGGACGTCCAAAAGGAGGGACTTTTGTTTCTTGGGGGGGGGGGGGGGGGGATGTGCCTCTATAGAAGACTGAATAAACACGACCATAACATATGTTTTTATTTTATTTTGATTTATTTATCTAACGTCTAAAAAAGTCTGGTATAACAATCCGATAAAAACTGGCTTCCGGAAAAGTTCCAGAACGAAATCACTGGTATTGCAGATTCTTAAGTAGCTTCGCTCCCTCTTGATTAGGGACTACTCCCACCTGTGCTGTAGGTTCTACATATAACAGATGTATAATATATTGTTGCTTTCAGCCTAAATCTGCAGAGAGTGGAGAAGCAATCAAAGTGTTGGTGAGGTGTCGCCCTATGAGTGCGAGCGAGACAGATAACCGTTACGAAAGGTACAAAATAGTGAAACAGTAATAAATTACAAGTGGTTATTAGAATACCTAATTATAAACACACTCTTTTATTGGCTCCGCATGGGCCCAGGAAAGAAATTGGCCTGGTGTGTATTCCTCTGAAATTCGTAAAAAAAAAGAGGCAAGATCATCTTGCAAACATGGAGTGGTATTCCTGAAACTAGTGGCGAGTTCCTGGCAATGTTTTTTCAAGAAACTTCAACTGCCCCGACGACGACAACGACGATACATTACACGGATGACTAAAGACGACGACTCACGACGTGTGAAAACCTACCTTCTAACGCTTTACGCTCCCTACTGCCTGTAGCTGGATCTGTCCATGAGCATGGGTCTGTAGACTGTATTCTGTTCAGGGGGTCTTATTTACTAAGCGACAATAGTCGACCGAAACGAGAGCTTTAATGACACTAGTCACGCATCTGACTGCAGCTATACAAGCTTATAAACTGTGTATTGGCGACAATCACACATTTAAAACTAGATACAGCAAATATAAGTAATTACTATTAAATTTGGTATGATCAAAATCCGAGGTGGCAGTTCTCACTTGCTCTTCTCACTAAAGGTGTCGTTTCGGTCGACTGTTGTCGCTGTCACTGTTGCTGTCACTTTTAGTAGCCTACAGATCCCCTGCATGGGTCTGTATTCTGTCCAGCACGGGTCTCCCCTCCCCACACCCCCTAGGGAGAGAGTGGAGCATTAGGCATGATCTAATTGCACTTATACTTACGTAAACTTAAACTTTATAATTGATACTTCTTAAATTTAAAAAAAAATATATATAATATGAATTTGCTACATTACAGGTAGCTCAGCGTAATCCTCGACGTGGATAAAAATGTTTCAAATTTGGCATATGAACGAAATTACCTGCTACAAACAATAAATGTAAAAAGAAAAAACCAGGCATCCCTGAACTAATTTACGAGATATTTAGGACTAAAGTTTCAAGGTCACCCTATACCTAGCATGGGCACATGGAAATTATATACACTTTCGACCTTCAACTTATTATTTTAAAAACTTCTTGCGAATAAAAGTTTTTAAAAACTGATTTTTCCTTAAGAATATTAAATTCTGATGGAATAGAACAAGAAAATAGTACCTTTTCCCGCTGAAACTAATTTAGAAGTTTAAGCGTCCTGAAGTTCAACCTGACGTTGACTTGGCCCAACCCTGAAACTTAGCTCAAATCTCCATTGGCTTAGAGGCCTTAGCAATTTTGGAGGGAGATTTTAAAAACCTCATTTTGCTACTGTCCTAAGTAAGTGTCCACAGGTAATAAGAAATATATAAGATGAAACACTTGTTTTAGTACAAGCAAGAACAAAGGCCAATGATAGTTGCAATTTATTATCAATTAGTAAATTACATATAATATAAATATTAAATAATGTGATCATTTTGTTTGTAATTGTTGAGTGAGGCACTTTATTTATCTCCAATTAGATAAAAATACAAATATCATGGACAAATACACAAATCGAATTGTAGTTCAGAGGTTGGGGTTTGAAGGCACTTGTGGGCCTACATTGCTTTGAATTTTTATAAATTATTTTTATTTTTAGGGAATTAACTGTACAGTTTAGGTCATATTGTTTTAGTATGTCGTTCGAACTTGTGGCTGTCCTTTTCAAACAAACAAACCATCGAAAGAAACAATCTACCCTTTTATTTAACCGATGTCAGTGTTCTTCAAGACTTATGACTAAGCTTTTGTGTTTTGTTTTGCAATTTGAGAAATTTTTAATTTACAAGCCCAATAATCTTTTTGTTTCTTGTCACACGATGATGTCCGTTTACACTTTCCTGAAATAAATGTTTGGATCCCGTTTACCTTTCAATGATCAATTACTGACTTCATATGGTCATAGTTCAAACTAAGCTGCCTGCAATCTTCCAATGATTTTGTCAGAGAACCCAGACCTTTCAAACAAACAGTGATGCCTTGTTGGTTTTTGGATGAGCGTAGCGGAGCGTAGCGAGCGAAAGCGAAGATTCATTCAATCACGTAGAAAAAAATCCGGACATGTTTTTTTTTCTTTCTTTCTTTTCATTCATATTAATATTGTCTTTTCTTTGCTTTCTTTCCTTTCTTTCTGTATTTTTGTCCAGTTTGTTACAACGATTTACCGGCTAAACCATACTCCGAATTGCAATGAAATTTTTATTGAGACCTTCGAAATCCTCTGAACTTAGCACTGCCACGTTTTTTGAGCGCAATCCGAAAATTATTTTCTCATGATATATCGCCACTTTACGAATTTTTTTCAATTTTTGAAAAATATGTCTACTACGACTTATAACACCTACTGCTTCATTCGATTTTCATGATTTTTTTTCACAAAACCGTTATTTTATGATTAAGATATTCCGTGTGAAATTTGAGCGCATCGAAAACTTATTTTCTCATGAAAATCGAAATTTTACATGTTTTTTCTCTTTTTTTTAACAAGTCTTTGCTTATAACCCTTACATGCTTTATCCGATTGTTAATGAATTTTTCACAGAACCTTAATTTTATGAATTAATATATTCTTTCTGGTAAAATTTTGAGCGCAATTCGGAATAATTATTTCTTATGAAAATCGATTTTACGATTTTTCCTTTTTTTAATTACGATTCATAAAAAAATTAAAAAATAAAGTCAATTTTTTATTTTATTTATTTTAATTTAAAAAAATATTCGACTTTGTACTAATTTTTTTGTCACAGAACCACAAAAATCCTTCATAACACATGGCCAGCTCAAATGCACCAATACGCTCATCCAACAACGCGGCGGGACAAGCGTTTTCCTAGTTTCAATGCCGTATCGCAGTAAAAGTTTTTGAAAAAAATCTTCGTTTTTTTTCGAAGATCTCCTCTGGCAGAATTGGTAAGCGATGGCTTGTAATGTAATGTAACTCATTTACTGCCTTGTGCGCTGAACCAGTGTTAACAGCCCAGTTCAGTTGCAATTACTTCTTGTGTGTAGTCCTAAGACTTCGACCTGACAGACCTCTCTGTAATCTTTAGGGTAATCGGCACAATTATCGATAGTTTTAAAAAATGTTCCGTATGCACAATTCCAATAGAATTTAAAAACAAAAAGATTTTAAACGTATTTCCTATTCAGTTAAAAAAAACTGATTTTCCAAAGGAGGAACATTTAAATAAATCTATTACATAGATTGCGACACAACAATGAACTGCACACAGTTAATTAAATATTTGAAATAGTACTATGACAACCAAAATACATTAAAACAGCCTTTTGGTAAAAAATATTCAAAAAGTATATAAATGTAATGAATTAATGAATCAAAATATAAAAAAGTATGAGAATGAAAACCTCAGACAAAACCCTGTTGTGTCCCACTAGGCTAAATTATTTATTTTTCTAATTCAAGAAGAAAATTATTAATCTCACCAATGCATCCTGACTTGACACAAGTTTTTAAGTTTGTATCCATGTCATATGAGCGAGATAAGTGGAGGGACCTTTTTGGGTTGAGGTTCTTCTACCATCCCATAGTAATTGATGATTGACATTCGGCTTTCTTTTCGGTGCTGGGGGGGGGGGGGGGGGGCACAGTATTATGCTTGCTCCTCTTTTGGTATGGGCTCACTTGTATGTGCGAGCAGATTTGATTCCTTATGGTGTTGACGTTATTTGGGGTATTTCTACGTATTGAGTTGTAGGAATCCTGACTTATGTCTTGGGGAATAGGCACAGATTCTTTACATTCATTCGTGTTTAGCTAAGAACCGTATCAAGAAGGTAATGAGAATATTGCATGCGATAAAGCTGTAATGTTTTTCACTTGTCAACTTGGTCAAGATTTCTCCAAGTCGATTATTTTTTTCGCACGATGACCCTGTGCCTTGATTCTATTACAGGACCAACAACTCTTTTCATGTCTCTTTATCAAAGTCTCACGTAGAATGTGTTCAGCTGAGTAGTCCCATTCCTGTGTCCCGCAAGCCTGCAAATTAATACATCTTATCAACTACAAATAGGGATTGGGCGAGTCCTGTTTCTATTATTGTAATCGGGTAGGTCAAGTACGCCAAAAATAGGTTACGATTTTTTACTTTTCACACTAGCCACGCAGACCCGCCCCTACACCAATTTGCTACCGACTAGTGGTGAATTTGCTATAAGCTACCCGGCCCTCAACAAACTCGTAAAATTATTTTCTGATACTACGGTCGGTAGAACCAAAAATCTCGACTCGACTCGAAGTTTTCCGCCTACTAACACCCTTGATACAAAATTAAAAACAATTTGATAATAACTGTGGGTGTAAAACCAAGCCAATTAGCCTAGTTCTACTTCTGATATTTGGTCCCAACAAGCTTTAAAGCGCCCTTGACCAGAAGCGTTTATAGTGCGCTAGTAACCTGTAACTTGACGTAGGGGAATGACAAAACCTTACATTTTTACGACCCGCGTACACAGAATCAAATGGGTGTCTAATAAACTGCTAAGTGAATCGCCCCGCTTCGTCAATTATCGTAATAGCCTAGATCTGTCCCATAAATATTTACTGAAATCTCACATCATGTTCAAAGAAGACTGTTCTATAGAATGAAAAGATAAAACTCGCTGTTCCCTGTTTTCCTTTCATCTGTTCCTGCTTATATCTAGTCCAAAAACGTCTAGTCCAAGGTCACGATGCGTTTGTCGCATGGTGGTGTGGTGTTTGGGGGGGGGGGGGGGGAGTGGTGGAGGAGGAGCGGGAACGTTCTGTAAACTGTCGAGCAGATAATCTGGCTGAGCAAGATAGGAAGGGCAGCCTCTACACTATCTCCATTCCCTATGGCTTAATTTAAGCTATCTCCACTGCGGATTTTGTGTTATATTTTTGTAAAAGGATTGGCCTAGGTCCTACTAGGTACAAGTCTATTGGTTCAATGAACGTGTAGGGTGTGAAGATTTGTAACACAATAAGCGAGGCCTCGGGCTATTTATATTAGGAAGATTGTAATAATTTAGGTTATGCCTAGGCTTATGGCTATGGCCAAGGCCTACGCCGTAAAATTCATCTAATGCTAAAGAATAAAGGAAATGCTAAGTTAATACTTACCAAAAGCTAGCTTGTAATTCACATCGATGTTGTGTGTGGCGTCACGATTGCTGAGCGATGTGTGTGACGGTTTTCGATGTATTAACTTTGAAGATTGTTTTACATTCGTTTCGTACTGTTTGTAATGCAGGCGCCATCACCAATCTGACTTTTGATACAAATCGCCCCTTGAAGGGGACCCCCTCGGGACGCTGTGATTTACAGGTGAGCCCAAGAATCTTTTTTTGGTAGTTGATACGATGAACGCGTTTAATTCTAAATAAAAACTGATCACCATAATAATTTTATTGAATTTTAAAAACGATTAGAAAGTCATTTTTGTGTTAATTTGAAGCAATCAATCGTGGTTTTAATTGTTTATTATGAAAAACAAATACGTGAGTCAAATCACACACAGCCTGTGAAAAATAAACAATAACCGAATCTTGGTTTATTTCTGTAGTTATTTTGAAAGTTAGCTTCATTGTTCGTATTCATTAAAAATTCGTAAACCAAGGTGTTTTTTTATTTAATGTGTTGTATTTAATAATTTTAAACTAATATTAGAGGTTACATCAAAATTAAGAAACTCTCTAAAAAAACTAAGAGTATATTCCTTGAGCTACCTTTAAATTGAATTTAAAATCTGTGTTAAACTTGTGATAATTTGACTAGGAGTTCAAACTTCGTCAAGTCGTATTCAATGCTGTCAAGTTATTGTGACTTGTTTAAAAGATCCATAATGTTAGATGTTATAAATAGATTTTTTTACATGTTGTACAATGTATACATTCAGTGCTTGACAATACTCAATATATAGGCCAATGTGTTTCCCATTTTTTGTCGTGAAGCAATTTTTGGACCTTAACCTTATAATTAATTTTATATTAGTACAATAGAATACATTTGGGTGATTTGTTAATTCTAAAAAGGTAAGATTTGTGTTAGTTTTAATAACACATTTTTATATACATATGGACAAAGGGTAAAAGGTAAATAAAATTATAATACAGTCCCCCAAATTCAAATTTACAGATTAAAACTATTTTTCTCAATGAAAATTCTTAAAATGAGAGCACAATTTGTTATCTGTCTTGTAATTGTAACTAAATTATTTGTTGTTTTTAACACCTTAACTTTTACTATTTCATCCTTGCAGTGAGGGCAGTGAAGTTATAGAATATATAGAACATTGGTTTTGATTGCAGTGTTGTTGTTTTTCATCCATCAACACGCTCTATTGAAATACGAAGTCCTCGGTTCCAAGATTCAAAGAAAAGTTTTACTTTTGACGCCGTCTTCGATGAAACGTAAGCCTACTACTAATACTCTGTTCATTTAGTTGAACTTTTTCTTCCAAGTTGATTATTAACAACATGCTATATTATATATCATTCTATTTATTAGAAAAAAGAAAATGAACAACTAGATTAATGACTCAATGAGTATTTAATTACATAACTACTATTTAAATTGATGATTGACATAAACTCATTTCAAATTGGTATTATTTGTGTGATTTCAATTGTCAATTTTTTGGTTTCTTAATTATTGTTTGTTTCCAAATATTAGTTTTTTGTCAGTTAATTGCTAGTGTATTCCCCAAAACTAAGGGCGAGCTCTGGGCCCGTTTGGGGTGCGCGTGTTGCAAAGGAGAGCGCTCGGCGCAACCTTTATCACACCTTTTTTCATTCACGACAGCCGTACTTCCCCATATTTATTTTTCTTCTTTCATCACTTTTTTCTTCTACATGACTTTGCCGGCCCTCTCTGCAACGAGCATTCACCCTCCGTTCACACCCAGTTTAACCCCATCCTATCCAACATCCTCACTCCTTCCCATTACTCCACTCGTCTGTCTTTCCTTACGTTCCTCCCTTTGGAAAGAAGAAAACATGGTGGTAATCCACAATTATGGAAAAAGAAAATTTGGAAGATTCCAATACACTTGACATGGGTACTGATAACTCTACTGTTGAGTGCCCTAACACAAAATTAACTAACTAAATAACTAATTGCTACCAAGGTAATTTAAATTTTTACTAAGTCCTTTAAATGGATGGACTTTGTCTCTCTTTCTTCAGGTCCAGCCAGGCAGACGTGTACAGCCATGTGCGACCTCTAGTCACCTCGGTCTTACAAGGATTCAACGGAGCGATCTTTGCCTATGGACAGACCGGCACGGGAAAGACTTACACCATGGAAGGTGAGAGGAAAAGATATATTCTCGTCAGAATAATATGTTCCGTCGCTTACTACTCTTTTACGTGAGTTTTTTTTTAAGATACCACTAAAATAAACAATTGCGATTCCGCTGCGAAAAGGAAGCATAGCGCATGCGTTTTAGGCAAATAATTGTGCTGTCATCATCAGCATATACATCAAATTTGACCATTCAACACCAAAAGTATGGAAGTGTGACAAGATGCTCATCTATGCCAAGAAGGGGCCATTGACTACCCTAATACAATGAATGTCAAAGTAACCTTGCTGATGATGACAACATGCATGCAGAATGTACTTCTTGCGTGGCCCAACCACGGGTTTGTTTGCATGTAGTTAGCTGACTTTTAATGGCCACCATCCGCCTGACAAGTCCCAGAAGGACGAAACACGTCGTGGATTAAGGTAACAACTTTAAATTAGCTGCATTTGTCATCAGCAGGTGAAAAGTTTTGTTGCCCCCAACACTTCAGGCTGGGTTTTATGTTCTCTATGCTTTCCCAACTTGTCAATCCTTCTCCAATCTAACAAACAACACACTTTGAAACTAATACAGTGGATGTATAAGTAACAAACAAACAATATTTGTTATTTGTTGATCTTTCGTCTTCAGGATGTCTGGATGATCCGAGTAAGAGCGGTATAATTCCTCGGTCGTTCCACGAGATATTCGAGCACATATCAAACAGCACTGATCAACAATTCTTCGTACGCTCGTCCTATCTGGAGATCTACCAAGAGGAAGTCAAGTGAGTTCTTCATCAACTAGATACGAGTTTTAAGACAATAAAACAGCAACTCGCTATCCCGGACATGTTTATACTAGTGACGAGATTTACTTCATCAGACATTCACCATACGTGCAATAAATGAGGCAAATTTTGACACGATTATTGTTTGTCTACGTCCAGAACTTGAACTACTTTTACGAGAGAAAAAAATATTTAAAAGTTTCCATAGTCCTATTGGTAAGGGAATTACAAGTATGGACTTTAGAAGCATTGGGTGTATTTGTACTCGAGTTTAAGCACATGGTCCATTTCTTTCTGAGCTGCGACCACCTCAGGCTATAAGTGACTTCTCAAACTCTACCGCAGGCTGAGTATCGCCTGTTCAGCAGACAAAACACATGCTATGATATATACTATTTTTTTCTGGTCATTGCTTCTAAAAATTGTATGCCCCCTCTTGTCAACAATAGATTTTGTGTTTAAAATTTAAAATTTAACCCTTCATAGGGCAAAATATTGGGACCCAACATTTTGAAGTTCATGACTTTTTAAAAGAATTTTTAATTTTTTAAGATTTGTTTCCTTGATCTTTTAGGACATAATGCTGATTTTGAATTCCAAAATTGATTCGAAAGTTTAAAAAAATCCAGAAATTTGAGTCTTTTCAAAATAAAGATTTTTTTCCTTACATGTTCAAATTGAATCTACTACAGGCAAACAAAATATCCGGGACATCCCTATTATTTGTGTATTTTTGTGTTTTTTATACACATTACAATTTAGCCAGGCAAAATACTACCAATTCAGAACACCGGGGACCGGGTTAAAAGTATGATATACTGGCAGATTTAATTGTGTTGATTTTGAAAGTGGTGGTAAATGGAAACCATTGCCCTGTAAAGGGTACAAACACACAGAATTAACAAAGAAAGCATTTTAATGTCTTCTTCAATAGGGACCTTCTATCGGCGAACGCAAACAGATGCGAGGTGCGAGAAAGCTACAACAACGGCGTCTTCGTCAAGAACTTGTCGTCCTACATCTCGAAGAATGTTGACGAGATCACAAACATCATGCACATGGGGAACAAGAACAGGAGCACAGGGTGGAGAGGGAGAAGCTCTGATCAGGATTCCTTTTAAAAGTTACCATCTATTTAAATACTAAGAAAAAATAAAATAAATCTAATTATATCTTGAATTTAGATTTTCTCGATTTGGTTTGGTCGTGAAACACTCCCTCCCGTGGGAGGAAATTTTAATATTGACTAAAATTCAGGAATTGAAAATCCATCCTGACCGGGGTTCGAACCCGGATCTCCCACATTGCAGGTAGGCACCTTAGCCAATTCTAGACCACCGAGACGGTAACCTTTTACTCTGGTCACCCCGGTCGGATTTTTGTAATCCTGCAAATTGTAGTTATATTAACTATAATCTCCTGCTCCCCCCCCCCTAATATGACGGGATTCGACAGCGTTGGAAATTCAGAATTGTTAAAGTACCAAAAGAGAAATTGTATCTCTGGTTTGTGGCTCGGTGTCTTGTGTTAGCGTCCTGCTTTCCATGCAAGGAAGGTCTAGGGTTCGACATTTTCCCGCTTTCGGCCCGAAGTTTTTTTAACTTCCTGATTTGGACTTAAATCCATCAGTTTTCTTGGCTTTAGGATTTTTGTAAACGGAGACCTTTGGAGCCGTCCTAGTAACTAGGAACATATAACTTCAACAGTGTTCTGATCAGCCTTGTTTGATTCTGGCGTTGATCCGCGGGTGTTCGCACTGCCATAACACTGATTGCTATGTTTCCTATTAAAAAATATCCCAATCTTTGGAATTAGTTTATATGCTCAATCGTCGATTGCGTCGGGGGGAATAATGGTTTGGCCCCACAGAAAATCAGTTATATAACTGAGTGGGTAGACTCTTAATACAATTTTGAAAATTTGTGTTTTATAACTGTTACAGTGCAACAGACATGAACGAGCACAGCTCTCGCTCCCACGCCATCTTCACCGTGACCGTAGAGATGCTCGCCCGCAACCAGGACAAGGTGAAACAGAGCGTCCGCGTGGGCAAACTGTGCCTTGTGGATCTAGCCGGCAGTGAGCGGCAGGGCAAGTCTAATGCTGGCGGGAAGAGACTCAAGGAGGCCTCCAAGATAAACCTGTCGCTGTCGGCACTGAGCAATGTCATGTCTGCATTGGCCGAGGGTAACGCGCAGCACATACCGTATCGGGACTCGAAACTTACCAGGATACTGCAGGGTGGGTGTGGCAGATATCAATTTATTAGATTTCCATTTGGCATGTAATTAGTATCTTTACCTTGTGCAAGAATTCATCCGACTGATAATAAACTTTTCGTCTTTTCAAATAAGGCCAAACACTTATGCAAGCAACAGAAACAAAAATTGACTTTATTTGCGTTCTAGAACGAATCCTTAAGAGGGTATGCTGAGGCTAGAGCGGAGGCGAGTTTAGCGCTCCGCTTCTGGCTTTTTCCGGGTAACGGTTTAAAAACACCATTAATAAATTCACACTAACTTTTATGAAGAATAAAATCTATGTTATCCATTATGAATCTTCCAAAATTAATTCATTGATTTCTGAATTAAAATTTAGTGAACATCACCAATATTTACTCAATTTGGGTCAACTTCGGAATTTATTTCAAGTAAAAACAGATTTTTAAAAACTCAAATTTGCAAAATCAATGGATTACAACGTAATAAAATCCTTGTGAACGGGCAGGTCAATTTTGGTTTTATCGTAAGATAAACGGGTTTTGGTGGGAATTTCCAGAAGTTGTAAATCTTGTTTTAGATTTCCCATTTTTTTCTGCACGTTTTTGGACTTATGTCTCGCGAATGGATCTTTTTAAGGCTTATTTTTTTTGCAACCAATTACAGATTCAATATAAAAGGACTTTATTTAACTCCATTCAAAATTTGGTAATTTATATTTACCAACCGTTTCAGTAGAACTCATAAAACACCTGTTTGCGCGGCATTTGAGTTGGGCCAAGTCTCATCGTACCCTCTTTAATCCATCAAATTATTAAAATATTTATAAATATAATATTATAAATATCATTAAATAATTACGAGTTTTAGTCCTTTTATCTTATGTGTGGTTTTCAAAAACATCTGTGACGTTGTGGCGCCGTGGCAAGTAACATTAAAAAAAAACCACTGTCCATTGCGCAGTATCCAAAGCCGATGGATCTTCTCGTGATGAAGTTTTGGCAATGCTACCCTCCAGGAGTTGCACGAATATTGTATCCCGTTTCGGAGTGAGCTTAGTGAGCTTGTTGTTGTACAATGAAAAAAAAGTGCTTAAGGTCTTTTATAGACCATAATATGGGATAATATCAATTATTATTTTGTATCCACAATATTATTCCAGACTATCTGGGTGGTAACTCAAAAACGATCATGATCGCCAACATCGGCCCGGCCAGCTACAACTACGAAGAGAGTTTGATCACGCTACGCTACGCACAACGCGCCAAGATGATCCAGAATCAGCCGGTTGTGAACGAGGACCCGTCTTATGCCCTGGTGCAGGAGTACAAGGAGGAGATCGAGAGGTTGAGGAAACTACTGGAAGAGAGGAAGAAGTCGCTACACGGGAACAAGGCAGCGGAGAAACAACGTAAAGCAACCGTCAAGGTCGATAAGAATAAGACGAGATGCAAAGTGGTGCCGCCTGTTTCAAAAGAGGTAGGCTTTTAGGTTCATTGAATAGTTTATAAGCACCATACAATATCAAGTTATCTTTAGAAGGCTAATGAGAAAATAACGACATATAATTAATTAGCATGAAGTAGTGCGAGTGCGACACATATTATCACAAGCTCATCCAGGTATATCATTATTCACAATGAAACATTCTGTTCAATGTCTAGTCCAAAGCTCCCTTTTGCCATAGACGACTACAGCTTTGTAGAACACAATGAAATGGATTTGTAACTAAATAGGGTAGAGACATTAAAAATAAAATAAATAAATTGTTGAAATGAAAAGTTAAGAGCTAGATGGGTAGTTTTAAATTATATAGGACTGCAGTTGAGAGCATATATATATCTTCCCAGGAAAGGCAACGAATGGAAGAATACGAAAAAAAGCTGAAGCATAAAATAGCCGAGGATGGTGAGATAACTCGGAACCTAGAGCACAGAATCGCCGCCATGGAAAGCAGGCTGATATACGGTGGTAGCAAGTGCTTCGAGGAATACACCCGGGAGCAGCGGCAGACGCTGGAGTCGCAAGAGCTGGAGATCTGGGAGAAGAAAGCTAACTGAAGCAGGAATGCTTCTGGAGTTGGGGGTTCGAGACGATCTTGTCTTTGACAGGCGGAAGTCCTACACTAATCTTCAACAGGTAAGGACCAAATAACCATTTAGTTTAGAGAAGATGCCCCAGTTTTCGATGATCTTCCGGTGTCTTTTCTTATATTTTTGGAGGCGGGGTGGTAGAAAGTTTGCATGTGTTGCCAACATTAGTCATTCTTCTGAATATGGGACTCGGTTTAAAACCTGGGCGAAAAAGAAGCCGTTACATTGTTAAACGTTTCAATGCTGCCAAACATGAAAAAAATTAAAAATAACACCCTTCAATAGGTGGTAGGTAGGTGGTGTTAGCACATATCTGTTATCTGCACTTATATAGTGCTGGCCAAAAATTTAAGAATTGCATAAAATGATTGGTTATTGATAAACCATCACCAATCAATAGCTGCCATAGTAGGCATAACTTCTCAATAAAGTTGATAAGCGAGTAATCGTCAACTATACTGACAAATATTAATAATAATTATTGGTCCCAACCAAAGATTCTATGAAAACAATGCTTTTAGCCATTGGCACCTGAAAAAAAGCTGTAAAGATCAAGGTTCAAACAAATTACAAGCTTCATGTTCACGGGGATGTATGGCGAACTCCAAGACACCGATCAATACTTGTTGCATGGTCTGTCAGGAGCAGGAGAGGTACACGAGGTGGTTGACCTACCATTATTTCATACATATCTAGTCATTTTTCTAGACACAAATGTGAGTCTGATAAGATTAATTAATTGTGCGCTCCTTTGCGATTCTACTACCCAAGATCTTTGCCAACAGGAGGTTGAAGACATATACGCGGCACTGAGGGAGGTCACCGCCAACTTGAGATTTACGAAGGATGATATCCAGAAAGCGCGGGAACAATTCTCGGACGATCGTCGGGAGCTTGAGAACGAGAAGAGAGAACTTATCAAGTGAGTGAGATGCCTTTTGTGTTTCTGACCGGTCAAAGACCTCAGATAAAACCACTTACGTATTATATCCGCTAAACTATTGGCTCCACCGTTCTCGTTAGAAGATCCAAATAGGACATGCTTTACAATGCGTAACAGTGCATCTTCTTGAGTGCATCTTCCACTTCCAAAATGGCCTCTTATTGGCAAGGTCGAAGTTAGAGTTTTGTTTTGTTTCGAGTCCCGATCGCTTCAAGATTTAATGTGATCTTTGTAAATGTTCTGTCGGTAAAGAAATTCCAGTTGTTTGATGGTTGTGTTGGCCAACGTCCCAACGAAGCAAACATAACAATGTGAGTGACTTGAGCACTGAGCAGTGCTTTGTTCAATACCAGTCATCACTTTGCTGACGGAAAGCCTTGTGCCTGGATAGAATATTCGGTCTGACTACAGCCACATTTCTCATGCGTGATTCAAGTTAAGATAACGGAGAGTTTGTAGAAGAGATACGAGTGTGGGAGGATAGAAAGGAATGGAAAGTTGTCTGCAAAACCTCGATCGACGATGATGGTGTTAATGGCTTAGGAAATATTTTCCCCTCGGACTTAGGTCACTGCACTCCTATCCACCTTTGATGAAAATTTACCCAGTAGATTTAGTTTGAATGGAGAGCCACAGTATTCTCAATGATTGAAACTATCTTTATTTTGAAGGAATTGGTAAGAATTTCTTCGAAATCAAGTATTCATTGCGTTTAAGCGCACATTTACTACATTGGCGTCGTCCTACACACTCACGGTATTTCTGCATTGTCGTAATTCTTCACTTTTCCCTATAATTGGAATAGTTTTTGACAGTGATTGTACGAAACAAAAGAGATCATCTCACTCTGAAGGTCTCGCCACGTATGTCCTCCATTGTTCATTCTTTCGTTATATACCCTTGGACTTGGGGTTGGGGGTTGGAGGTGGGAAAGGTGCTGTCTTCCTGTAAAGCTACACTGTTTTTACATAAACGAAATTAATACGTGCACAAACGATGCAACTTGGAGTGATGTTTGACGACCGCTTAGCCTGGTTTGATGGAGACAGTATGATTAATTTTCACCAGACATGGTATCATTAGGCACTCTTGGGAAGTCATGGATTGCAGCTGACGAAGAAAAGACTTTTAGTGGTCGCGGTTCGGGTGAAGCTAACGCTGCACTCAAAGTATAGACCTACAGCTATAAAGTTAGGCCTAGGCCTATGTCTTACTTGAGAGTAATTTCCAGAAGAATTTTGCAGTCTTTGGTATCCTCTCAAGTAGATTTGACTATAAGTTTGGACTTTGGACCGATACCTATTGGGACATATGGTGGGGTTTTTTACACACCCTTTCACAGAAAGAAGGAAAGTTACTTCACATGTATGTCTATCTTAGTTGGAGTTGTTAAACAATTGAAGAATTTCAAATTCCTTGGACTACTCTTCCTTAGTGAATTCAACTGGATTTAAGTATTGATCGATACCGATTGGGACAAAATTGATGTTGGCTGTTGACACATCTTAGGCTACTTTAGGTGAAGAAGACACTGTTTCACACATCTTGAAAACCAAGCCATAACATACTAAGATTGTCGTCCTTGTGCGTCCTGGCAGAACCTACGGCATAACCCATGTTTTGATCGACGGTCTTTGGGAAGACATGAAGCCTGAAGAACATATCAACTCAAGGATTTGTTGTGGTCCAAGTCAGAAGCATGGAAGGAACTAGGTTCTTGTCGGGATTTGGATATTATTTGATAAAAGTAGACACTTCAGCCAGGCTCGTCGCCTTGCTTGCTCGTCGTATTGCTGCTAACACGAATACACACTACTTGTTTGAACCAATTAACGGACAGTCA
This sequence comes from Sweltsa coloradensis, assembly GCA_024449915.1. NCBI lineage: Eukaryota > Metazoa > Arthropoda > Insecta > Plecoptera > Chloroperlidae > Sweltsa > Sweltsa coloradensis. The sequence continues at coordinate 1,376 of JAMZAV010012386.1, read as the reverse complement.
TTGAGACGAGTCATTTACAACCTGTAGAGTTTGTCGAGTGATTGAAAAAGGTAGGTTCTACCTCTCCACAAAGATTGCGAAGAGCTAACTTCAGGGTTTTAGCCGAGATTGTGAACAACTTCAGTTATTCGAGGACGTGTGCTGGACTTTTATCCTTCTCAACTCAGAAGTGAAATGATTTAGTCGAGGACTGTTGAAGGTCATATCTAGAAAAGAAGACATCGGGGCAGTCTGACGAAGCTTTTGGTTCTGGTAACACGAATATACACTAATAGTTTGAACCAACGGCCAGACTTTTAGACGAGTCATTTACAACCTGTAGAGATTGTCGAGTGGTTGTAAAGGTAGGTTCTACCTCTCCACAAAGATTGCGAAGAGCTAACTTCAGGGTTTTAGCCGAGATTGTGAACAACTTCAGTTATTCGAGGACGTGTGCTGGACTTTTATCCTTCTCAACTCAGAAGAGAATGATTTAGTCGAGGACTGTTGAAGGTCATATCTAGAAAAGAAGACATCGGGGCAGTCTGACGAAGCTCCTGAGCAAGGATCGTGATCAACCTCAGTTGTTTGAAGTCTGTTCGTCTGTTTGAGGTTTATTATTATTTTGAAGGTAGTTCATATCTGTCAAAAGAAGATATTGGGACAGTGAAGTGAAGCAAACTCGTGGACGTCTCCTTCTTACAACACATCTTAGTACAAGACTCAACAAAAGATCAACCAGTACGTTATTATGACCCTAGCGTTCGCTTTTCGCATTGTGGAAAGTAGAGATATTGTACAACATGAGGTAGTGGAAACTGAACGCTACAAACCACATAAACCAACTAGCAAAGATTACCTCGGAAAAATTCGAGCCCCGACGACATGAAGGCGAAACTTCGTCCAGTCAAGCCTCTTGAATTTTGTTTTTAAAACCGATTTTGATATCGCTTTTTATCACAAATCCATTTCGATTTCTACAATTTACCTTTTTAAACAGCTATTGCAATATTTGCCATGACGACTTGAAATAAACAATATTTTTAAAAACAGTGTTCTTTTTATTTATTTAAGGTCGATGGGTCGAATGTCGATGGAGATTCTTCGATATATCGATGTGTCTCCTAGCGGAGTTTAGGCGAACTGTTTATTGCACCTTCTAGAGTATATTGATATTTTACGTCTATAGAAGGTCTGTTAAATCCAGTTACTATTATACGTATCATGGACTTAGAATAGTAACTGGCGTTGATGTCTGGCTACTTAAAGAGGCTGCCAAACGATCAAATGATATATTACATCTATAGTAGGCCTGTTAAATATCATTGACTATAATATCATGAATAATGTGCCACTCTAGCCTATGACAGGCTAGGGAGGAAAGAACCATGCTGGAT